>JAPFBE010000468.1:0-48505 GCA_034336665.1 Luscinia megarhynchos | reverse complement strand
CGGGGACGGTGAGCACACCCTGGGGACAGTGACAGAGCCTTGGGGACAGTGACACACCCTGGGGAGTGACAGAGCCTGGGGACAGTGACAGAGCCTGGGGACAGTGAAGAGCGGAGCCTGGGGACAGTGACACGGCCTGGGGACAGTGACAGAGCCTGGGGACGTGGGTGGGGTGTGGGGAGTGACACACCCTGGGGACAGTGACAGAGCCTGGGGACAGTGACAGAGCTCTGGGGACAGTGACACACCCTGGGGACAGTGACAGAGCCTGGGGACAGTGAGGGTTGGGGGTGGCACACCCTGGGGACAGTGACAGAGCCTGGGGACAGTGATGGCACAGCTGGGGACAGTGACACACCCTGGACAGTGTGGCAGAGCCTGGGGACAGTGACACACCTGGGGGGGTGGGGGGTGGGGGGGGGGTGGGGGGGGTGGGGGCTGGGGGACAGAGTGACACAGCCTGGGGACGTGACAGAGCCTGGGGACAGTGACAGAGCCTGGGGACAGTGACACAGCCCAGGGGACAGTGACACAGCCTGGGGACAGTGACACACCCTGGGGACAGTGACACAGCCCTGGGGACTAGTGACACACCCTGGGGACAGTGACACAGCCTGGGACAGTGACACACCCTGGGGACAGTGACAGAGCCTGGGGACAGTGACACAGCCCTGGGGACAGTGACATGGGGACAGTGACACAGCCTGGGGACAGTGACAGACCTGGGGACAGTGACACAGCCTGGGGACAGTGACACAGCCCTGGGGACAGTGACAGAGCCTGGGGCAGTGACACACCCTGGGGACAGTGACACAGCCTGGGGACAGTGACAGAGCCGGGGGACAGTGACACAGCAGCTGGGGACAGTGACACACCCTGGGGACAGTGACAGACCTGGGGACAGTGACACAGCCTGGGGACAGTGACACAGCCTGGGGACAGTGACACAGGGACAGTGACACAGCCTGGGGACAGTGACAGAGCCCTGGGGACAGTGACACAGCCTGGGGGACAGGGGTGACAGAGCCCTGGGGAGGCAGTGACACAGCCCTGGGGACAGGACAGCCCTGGGGACAGTGACACAGCCTGGGGACAGTGACACACCCCTGGGGACAGTGACACAGCCCTGGGGACAGTGACACCCTTGGGACAGTGACACAGCCTGGGGACAGTGACACACCCTGGGGACAGTGACACAGCCCTGACAGTGATGACACACCTGGGGACAGTGGACACAGCCCTGAGGGACAGTGACAGAGCTCTGGGGACAGTGAGCACAGCCCTTGACAGTGACACAGCCCTGGGGACAGTGACACAACCCTGGGGACAGTGACACAGCTGAGGGACGGTATTGAGAGCCGGGGAACAGTGACACACCCTGAGGAGGACAGTGACAGAGCCTGACAGTGACACAGCCTGGGGACAGTGAGCACAGCCTGACAGTGACACACCTGGGGACAGTGACAGAGCCCATAGGGACAGTGACACAAAGCCCAGGGCACGATGACTGGCCTGGGGACAGTGACACAGAGCCCTGGGGACAGTGACAGAGCCTGGGGACAGTGACACACAGCCTGGGGACAGTGACACAGCTCTTGACAGTGACTACACCCTGGGGACAGTGAGCAGAGCCTGGGGACAGTGGAGCATCGACCCCTGGACAGACAGTGAGCACACAGCCTGGGGACAGTGACACACACCCTGACAGTGACAGAGCCTGGGGACAGAGACATTGGACAGCCCAAGGGACAGTGACAGAGCCCTGGGGACAGAAAGGACACAGCCCTGGGGACGTGACAGCGCTGGGGACAGTGATGCACCCTGGGACCCACAGGACAATGATTTCAAGCCTGGGGACAGTGGACAGAGCCCTGCGACAGTGACTAGCCACTGACAGTGACACAGCCCTGGGGACAAAGTGACATCACCCTGACAGTGACACAGCCCTTGACAGTGACAGAGCCCTTGACAGTGACACAGAGCCTGGGGACAGTGAGCAGAGCTACAGGGACAGTGGCAATCAACTGGGACAGTGACAACACACAGCCTGGGGACAGTGACGACACCCCTGGGGACAGTGACACACCCTGGACAGTGACACAGCCTGAGGACAGTGACACAGCCTGAGGGACAGTGGACAGGAGCCCTAGGGACAGTCAGACACACCCTGGGGACAGTGACGAGAGCCCACAAGGACAGTGACACAGCCTGGGGACGGTAGTGACAGAGCCTGGGGACAGTGACACACCCACGGACAGTGACACAGCCCTGAGGACAGTGACACAGCCCTGGGGACAGTGACACAGCCTGGGGACAGTGACAGAGCCCTGGGGACAGTGAAGAGCACACACACTGTACGCTGACAGAGCCTGGGGACAGTGACACACCCTGGGCACAGTGGACACAGCCTGGGGACAGTGGACACACCCTGGGCATACAACAGTGGACACACCCTGGGGACACAGTGACACAGCCTGACAGTGACAGAGCCCTGGGGGACAGTGACAGAGCCCTGGGGACAGTGACACACCCCTGGGGACAGTGACACAGCCCGGGGACAGTGACACACCCTAGGGACACAGTGGACACTTCACCCCTGGGGACAGTGGACACACTGGGGACAGTGGACACAGCCTGGGGACAGTGGACACACCCTGGGGACAGTGACACAGCCCAGACAGTGACACACACTGGGGACAGTGACACACCCTGGGGACAGTGACACACCCTGGGGACAGTGATACAGAGCCCCTGGGGACAGTGACACACACCCTGGGGACAGTGACACAGCTCTGGGACAGTGACAGAGCCTGGGGACAGTGACACACCACGGGGACAGTGACACACCCTGGGGACAGTGATGACACAGCCCTGGGGACAGTGACTTACAGCTCTGGGGACAGTGGACACACCCTGGGGACAGTGACACAGCCGAGACAGTGACACAGCAGCCTGGGACAAAGTGACACACAGCCCTGGGGACAGTGATACAGAGCACAGGGACAAAGTGACACAGCCTGGGGACAGTGACAGAGCCCTGGGGACAGTGACAGAAGCCTGGGGACAGTGACACAGCCCTGAGGGACAGTGACAGAGCCTGGGACAGTGACACAGCCCAGGGACAGTGACACACCCTGGGGACAACGTGACAGAGCCTGGGGACAGTGACACAGCCCAGTGGACAGTGACACACCCCTGGGGACAGTGACACACTCCTGGGGACAGTGACATGCAGCTCACTAGGGACAGTGATGACACAGCCTGGCAGTGACAGTGACACAGCCTGGGGACAGTGGACACAGCCCTGACAGTGACAGAGCACAGGGACAGTGACACATGCGGACAGTGACACACCCTGACAGTGACAACAGCCTGGGGACAGTGACAGAGCCTCGAGGCTGACCCTGACACAGCCCTGGCTCCAGTGACACACCCTGGACAGTGACAGACAGCCCAGGGACAGTGACGACACAGCTCAGGGACAGGGACACACCCTTGGGCACAGTGACCCAGAGCTTATAAGGGACAGTGACACAGCCCAGGGACAGTGACACAGCACAGGGACAGTGGACACAGCACTGACAGTGACACAGCCCTGGGGACAGTGACACACCCCTGGGGACTAGTGACACAGCCTAGGGAACAGTGACACACAGCCCTGGGGACAGTGACAAACACGAGCCCTGGACAGTGACACACCCTGAGGACAGAGCACAGCCAGGGACAGTGACACACCCTAGACAGTGACACACCCTGGGGACACCTCCCACAGCCTGCTGGTACCTTTGACCTAGGGACAGTGACGGAGCCCTGACAGTGACACCCTGGACAGTGACACACCCTAGACACCCTGGCACAGCCTGACTTTGGGAGGACACCTTAGGGACACTGGAGACTGACATCTTAGAAATTTTCTTTTGGGACATTTTAGACATCTTTGGGACATTTCTTTGGGGACATTTTTGAGACGTCTTTTGACATCTTTGACATTTCTTTTGGGACATCTTTGCACCATCAGAATCTTTTAGGACATCTTTTGGAACATTTCCAGGACATTAAGAGCATCTAGGGACATCTTTGGGGACATTTTTGGGACTTTTTGGGACATCCTTGAGACATCTTTGGGACATCTGGGACCAGACATCTTTGGAACATTTTGGGATCCCTGACCATTTTGGAGATTTTGAATTTTACGTTTCTTTTGGGACATTTATTTGGACATTTTGGGAAATTTTTGGGACATTTTGAACCCTTGGAACATTTTCCTTGGGACATCTTTGGGACATCTTTGAGACATTTCCTAGCGACATCTTTGGGCACAAGCCTTTGGGACATTTTGGGACATTGCCTTTGGGACATCTTTTGGGGACACTTTTGGGACATTTTGGGAGATTTTATTTTGTGAACTAATGGGACATTATTGGGACATTTTTGGACATTTTTGGGACATTTTTAGAATTTTTTGGGACATTTTGGGACATTTTTGGGACTTTTTGTTGGAGTATTTTGGTGTTTTGACATGTTTTGGGCATTTTTGGGATTTTTGGGAATTTTGGGGCACTTTTGGATTTTTTGGGATATTTTGGGGATTTTTGGACATTTTTGGGGATTTTTTTTGGTGTCATTTTGGGGGTTTTGGCATTTTTGGGACGTTTTATTCCCCAAAATTCGGGGTTTAATTCCCCAAAGTGGGAGTTTCTCCCAAATTTTGGGTTTATCCCCCAAATTTGGATTTCTATTCTCCCAAATTTTGGGGTTTTATTCCCCACCTGACCCTCCAATTTTGGGTTTTTTCCCCAAATTTCGGTGTGCTCATGCCCCCAAAAAATTGGAGTTTCCTCCCAAATTTTGGGATTTATCCCCCCACCCTGATCCCCCAAATTTCAGGGGTTTCCCTCCCAAAATTTTGGGATTTCTACCCCAAATTTCAGGATTTTTTCCCCCAAATTTTGGGATCTATCTCCTCCACCTTTGGGGATTATTCTCCCCCAAATTTCGTGGATATCCCCCAAATTTCAGAGTTTCCTCCCAAAAATTTTCGGGGTTTATCCCCCAGTTCTTGATCCCCCAAATTTCGGGATTACCCCCCAAATCCTTGGCTTCTATTCTCCCCAAATTCTCGGGGGTTTCTCCCCAGTTCTGATCCCAAATTTCGATTTATCCCCCCAAATTTCAGGGTTTATCTCCTAAAATTTCAGACTTTATTCCCCAAATTTCGGATTTTATCTCCCCAAATTTCAGGCTTTATTTCCCAAATTCTCGGGTTCATCCCCAAATTCTTTGATGGGTTTATCTCCCCAAATTTCAGGCTTTATTTCCCAAATTTCAGACTTTATCCCCCCATATTTCGACTTTATTCCCCAAATTTCAGGGTCTGTTTCCCCAAATTCCGCTGTTTATTCCCCAAATTTCGAGTTAATCCCCCAAATTTCAGCTGCTGATCTCCCTAAATTTCAGGCTTTATTTCCCCAAATTTCAGAGTTTATCCCCCAATTTTCAGCCGCTT
Source organism: Luscinia megarhynchos (assembly GCA_034336665.1). Classification (NCBI taxonomy): domain Eukaryota; kingdom Metazoa; phylum Chordata; class Aves; order Passeriformes; family Muscicapidae; genus Luscinia; species Luscinia megarhynchos. The sequence continues at coordinate 42,999 of JAPFBE010000468.1, read as the reverse complement.
TATCCCCCAAATTTCTGATTTTAAACCCCCAAAAATGGGAATTTCTCCCCCAAATTTCGGCTCCTCTCTCCTATTCTCAGGCTCCCTCTCCCCAAATTCCCGTTTATCCTCAAATTTCGAGTTTCTCCCCAAAATTTGGGGTTTATTCCCCCAGATTTCGAGGTTTCTTCCCCCAAATTTCAGTGTTTATCTCCCCCAAATTTCAGTGTTTAAAACCCAATTTTCAGGCTTTATTCTCCCAAATTTCAGGGTTTGTTTCCCCAAATTCTGATTTTAAACCCCAAATTTCCAGATTTTCTCCCCCACTCTCAGCTGCCCCAAATTTTTGAGTTTATACTGCTAAATTCCCCGACTTCATCGCTTCCTAAATTTTGGGGGTTATCCCCAAATTTCGAGGTTGATTCCCCCAAATTTCAGCTGCTGATCTCCCCAAATTTTCAGACTTTATTCCCCAAATTTCAGGGTTTCCTCCCAAAATTTTCGGGGTTTATCCCCCAGTTCTGATCCCCCAAATTCCCCGGGGATTATCCCTCAAGAAATTTTGGCTTCTATTCTCCCAAATTTCGGGGTTTCTTCCCAGTTCTGATCCCCCAAATTTCGGATTTATCCCCCAAATTTCAGGCTTTATCTCCCAAAAATTTCAGACTTTATTCCCCCAAATTTCGGATTTATCTCCCCAAATTTCAGGCTTTATTTCCCCAAATTTCGGGGTTCATCCCCAAATTTCAGGGTTTATCTCCCAAAATTTCGAGATTTATCCCCAAATTTCAGAGTTTATCTCCCAAATTTTGGAGTTTCTCCCCCAATTTTTCAGCGTTTATCCCCCCAAATTTCTGATTTTAAACCCCCAAAAATGGGAATTTCTCCACCAAATTTCGGGCTCCACCTCTCCTATTTCAGGCTCCCTCCCTCCCCAAATTTCAGAGTTTATCCCCCCCAAATTTCAGGGTTTAAACGCCAAAACTTCAGCATTTATCTCCCCAAATTTCGGGGTTCATCCCCAAATTTCAGACTTTATTCCCCCAAATTTCGGGGTTCATCCCCCAAATTTCAGACTTTATTCCCCCAAATTTCGGGTTCATCCCCCAAATTTCAAACTTTATTCCTCCCAAATTTCCCGCGCTCACCTCCCAAATCCCTGCCTCCCCTGTCTCTACCTGCGGCGTGCGGTGCAGCTCGTACAGACTCAGCTCCCAGGTCTTGCTGGCGCTCTGCGCGCTGGCGGGAGCGGCCATGGCCCCCAAATTCCTCCGGGGATCCCCTGTGTTTCCTCCGGGGATCCCCTAAAAATTCCCTCCGGGGATCCCTAAAAAACCCGCCTGAGCTGCAGCGACGCCGCCGCCGCCGCTTCCGGGTGGCGCCGCTTGATGACGTCACGGTCACGCAGCCAATGGGAAGGTGGGTGGGCGGGGGCTTTACCATATATGGGGAATCTGTCAATATATGGTTGGGAAGGGCGTGGTTATGTAAATGAGCAAAGCTGCTCTGCTATGTATGGCTGTTGCGGGCGTGGTTATGCAAATGAGCAGCGTGGCTTTGCCATATATGGAAAAATTGCCCATATATGGATGGAAGTAGGCGTGGTTATGCAAATGAGAAAAAGCGGCGTTGTCATATATGGCTGAGATGGGCGTGGTTATGCAAATGAGCAGTGTGTTTTTACTATATATGGAAATCAGTTGCGTTTTTGGGTTTTGTTGGGTTTTTTTGTTTGTTTTTTTGCTGTATCTCACGGTTTTGGGTTGTCCTGAGCACCCCCAAAATTTTTGGGGATTCTCAGAAAAAAATTATTTGGTTCCCTGGATCCCAAAATCCAAAAAAATCCCAAAAAATCTCACTCAAAATTCCATAAAAACCACTATTCACATTAAATTCCATAAAAACCACCCGAAAGAAATGAGATTTTTTTGTGTCTTACGGTTTTGGGTTGTCCTGAGCACCCCAAAATTTTGAGGGATCCTCCAGAAAAATTTCTTTTGAGTTCCCTTAGATCCCAGAAATCCCAAAAAATCCCCAAAATCTTCATGAAATTCCATAAAACCACTAAAAAATCTCAAAAAATTCACATTAAATACCATAAAATCACCCCCAAAAAAAAGAGAGTGCATCTCACAGTTTTGGGTTCTCCTAAGGCCCCCAAAAATTTTGGGGATTCTCAAAAAAATTATTTAGGTTCCCTGCATCCCAAAAATCCAAAAAAATCCCTGTAAAAATCTCAATTAAATTCCATAAAACCACCCCCAAAAATCCAAAAAAAATTTACATTAAATTCGTGAAAACCACCCCAAAAAATGAGATGATTTTTTCTTTATTTTTTTTTTTTTTTTATATTTCACGGGTTTGGGTTGTCCTGAGGCCCCCAAAATTTTGGGGATCCTCAAAAATTCTTAAAACCCAAAAAATCCCCCAAAAAATCTCAATAAAATTCACATAAAACCACCCCCAAAAATCCGTAAAAAATTTCGACATTAAATTTCATAAACCACCCCAAAAAATGAGATTTTTTAGTGTCTCACAGTTTTGTTATCCTGATCGCCCCTTAAAATTCTTGGGGATCCCCAAAAAAATATTCTTAAATTCCAAAAATCCAAAAATCCCCAAAAAGCTCAATAAAATTCCATAAAACCACCCAAAAATCCTAAAGAATTCACATTAAATTCGATAAAATTACCCCCAAAAAAATGAGGTTTTTTTTGTTTCTCACGGTTTTGGGTTGTCCTGAGCTTCCCAAAATTTTGGGGATCGTCAAAAAAATTATTTAAGTTCCCTGGACCCCAAAAAATCCCAAAAATTAAAAAAAAAATTTCATTAAATACCTTAAAAATCACCCAAAAATGAGATAGTGTCTCAGCGGTTTTGGTTGTCCTGAGCTCAAAATTTTTGGGGATCTTCAAAAATATTCTTAAACTCCAAAAATCCAAAAAAAATCCCAAAAAATCTGAATTAAATTCCATAAAACCACCTAAAAAATCCCCAAAAAATTCACATTAAATTCTAAAAACCACCCCGGCAAAATGAGATTTTTTTGTGTTTACCATACATGGTGCTGCCAATTTTTTTTCAACCGTTCTAAATGCAACAATCGCTTTAATATTTGAGAAAAACAATTTAATATAATAATTTCTATGAGCTGACATTTGATATCAAATGATATCAAATCCTAAAAAAATCCGCCCCCGCCCCAATTCCCAAGAAACGGAAGTCCCCGTAACAAAGATGGCGGCGAAGCCGCAGTTGAGTTCTCGCGAGATTTCGTGCCAGAGCAAAGGGCGGGGGCATGAGGCTGCTGCGGCGTTTGAGGCGGAATTTTTGGATTTTAGGGCGAATTTGGGACTTTTGGGAAAAATTTAGACGCCCTGATCTGGATTTGAAGCTTTTGCCGCGGCTGGGGAGGGAGGGCTCCTGAGGAAAGGGCGGAAGCGCCCGTAACAAAGATGGCGGCGAGGCTTCGCGCCTGCTCTCGCGAGATTTGGTGATGGCTCTGGATGCGTTCAGGCCGAGTTCGTGAGGATTTCAGGCCGTATTCGGGGCTTTCGGCCGAATTCGGGGTTTTCGGCAGGATCGGAGCTTTTAAGGTGAATTTGGGCTCAGTTCCGGCCTTTTCAGATGGATTTCCGCTGGATTTAGGAGGCGACAGGGAGGATTTAAGAAACTGGCGGACGCCCGCAACCAAGATGGCGCGGCGCAGCTGCTCTCGCGAGACTTGGCGCGGGAAGCGGAAAGGGCAGCTGATCTGCCCTGAAGCAAGATGGCGGCGCGGCTGCTCTCGCGAGACTTGGCACGGGAACCGGGAAACACGGCGGGTTTGCCCTCAGCCAAGATGGCGCGGCGCAGCTGCCTCGCGAGATTCTGGCGCGGGAACCCGGGAAACGCGGCGGGTTTGCCCTCAACCAAGATGGGTGGCGTTGCTGGCTCTCGCGAGACTCTGGCGCGGGAACCGGGAAACGCGGCGGGTTTGCCCTCAACCAAGATGGCGGCGCTGCTGCTCTCGCGAGACTTGGCGCAGCGATCCGGGAAACGCGGCGGGTTTGCCCTCAGGGCAAGATGGCGGCGCGGTTGCTCGCGAGACTTGAGGCGCGGCGCCAGCCAATCAGCAGGCGGAACTGGCAGAACTGCGGGCGGAGCGGGAGCCCGCCGCGGCGTCGGCGGCGACTTCCGGCGGAAACGCGGTGCATTGTGGTGGCGGCGGGCCCGGCGGCGGCGAGCGGGCCGAGGCCGCGGGGGGCGCGGCCTGGGGGAGGGGCGGGATCTGGGGCGCTGAGAGCCTCTGACCCCCCCCTGGCAGCGCGGGATGGGCGACAGCGACCGCGGTGAGGGGGGAGCGGGGAACGGCTTGGGGGGCGGCGCTGAGGGGGTTCAGGAGGGAATTGGGGATCGTGAGGGGTCGTGAGGGATTTTGGGGAGAATTGGGGGGTCCTGAGGGGATTTGGGGTTCATGAGGGGATTTTGCGGGTCCTGAGGGGAGAATTGAGGGGAGTTCTGAGAGGATTTGAGGGAGCATTGGGGGTTGTGAGGGAGAATTGGGGGTCCTTAGGAGATTTTTGGGGAACATGAGGAGGAATTGGGGTTCGTGAGGGGGATTTGAGGGAGAATTTGGGGTCCTGAGGAGATTTTGGGGTCCTGAGGGGATTTTGGGGAACCTGAGGGAGGAATTTGGGTTCGTGAGGGGATTTGGGGGAGAATTTGGGGGTCGTGAGGAGATTTTTGGGGGGGCTTTGATGGAGATCTGAGGGGATTTTGGGGAACATGAGGGAGAATTTGGGTTCTGAGGGGAATTGGGGTTCGTGGAGGGGATTTTGGGGAGCTGAAGGGATTCTGAGGGGATTTTGGGGGTCTGAGGAGATTTTGGGGTCCTGAGGGGATTTTGGGGGAACCTGAGGGAGAATTGAGGGTTCTGAGGGGATTTTGGGGGAATTGGAAGGATTCTGAGGCAGATTTTGAGGTCCTGAGGGAGAATTTGGGCCTCGTGAGGGGGATTTGAGGGAGAATTTGGGGTCCTGAGGAGATTTTGGGGGTCCTGAAGGGATTTTTGGGGGAACCTGAGGGAGAATTTGGGTTCGTGAGGGAGAATTGGGGGTCCTGAGGAGATTTTGGGGTCCTGAGGGGATTTTGGGGTCCTGAGGGGATTTTGGGGAACCTGAGGGGATTGGAAATCGGGAGGGGAATTTGAGGGAGAATTTGGGGTCGTGAGGGGATTTTTGGGGATCTGAGGGGGGATTTGGGGATCCTGGAGTGGATTTGGGGGGAGTTTGGGTTCGTGAGGGATTTGGGGAGAATTGGGGGTCCTGAGGGGATTTTGGGGTTCGTGAGAGAGGATTTTGGGGGATCTGAGGGGGAATTTGGGGGGTTTCTGAGGGAGAATTTGGGTTCTGAGGAGGGAATTGAGGGTCCTGAGGGGATTTTGGGGGTCGTGAGGGGATTTTGGGGGAGAATTGGGGGGTCCTGAGGGGATTTTGGGGGTTCAAGTGAGGGGATTTGGGGAGTCCTGAGGGGGATTTGGGGGGTTTCTGAGGGACAATTTGGGTTCTGAAGGGATTTTGGGGGTCCTGAGGGGATTTTGGGGGTCGTGAGGGATTTTGGGGGGCTGGGGGTCCTGAGGGGATTTTGGGGGTTCATGAGGGGATTTAGGGGTTCGTGAGGGGATTTGGGGAGAGTCCTGAGGAGTTTGGGGGTCATGAGGAGATTTTGGGGGGAATTGGGGGTCCTGAGGGGGATTTTGGGGGTCCTGATGAGATCTGGGGGAGTTCTGAGGGGATTTGGGGGAGGGGCTGAAAAGATTTGGGGGTGCTGGAGGGGATTTTGGGGCGCTGAGGGACTTTGGGGAGTCCTGAGGATTTTGGGAGCCATTTTTATTTAATTTTTGTGTGATTTTGGGCTATTTTTGGGGTAATTTCGGTAATTTTGGGGCATCTTTGGGCTGGTTTTGAGGGGGTAATTTCAGGTAATTTTGGGACATTTTTTGGGGCTCGCCTAGGGACAATCTTTGGGGCACTCCATGCAACTCTTTTGGGGTACTACTCCAGATTAACTCCTTGGGCTATTTTGAGCCTCATTCTTGGGCTATTCTGAAATATTTTGGTGCATCTCCAGGCTCATTCTCTGGGCTTGCCTGGTCTTTTTTAAATCATCTTTGGGCACTTCTAAGTAACTCTGGGGCACTTCCAGGCACTCTTTACTGGTCTTGGGGGCAATTGTTAGGCACTTTAGGGGCACTTTTGTGGCATCTTTTAAATCACTTTTGGGGCATCTTTGGGGCAATTCAGGTTATTCTTTGGGGCCATTTTTGGGGCACTTTGGGGTATTCCAGGCACTTTAGCCATTTTTGGGATAATTTTTGGGTTAATTTTGAGCCATTTTGGGCCATTTTGGGGTAATTTTTGTGCATTTTGAGCCATTTTGGCTATTTTTGGGACAATTTTTGGGTAACTCCAGGTTATTTTGTAGCCATTTTTGGGATAATCTTTTTGGGGCAACTCAGGTATTATTTTGTAGTCATTTTTGTGGTAATAAATACATTTTTGGGGTAATTTCAGGGCAATTTTGGGGTAATTTTTGTGTATTTTGGGCCATTTTGGGGTAATCTTTGGGGACAATTTCTGAGTAATTTTAAAGGGCACTTTGTAGGACAATTTTTGGGGTAACTTCCAGGTTATTTTGCTCATTTTTGGGATGATTTTTGGGGCAATTTCACAGGTAATTTTTGGGGTAATTTTGGGATAATTTTTGGGGTAATTTTTAGGCCCTTTTGGGGTTATTTTTGGGTTAATTTGGGCCCTTTGGGGTTATTTTGGGGTAATTTGTGTCCATTTCTGGGCCATTTTGGGATAATTTTGGGTAATTTTCTGTGGTACTTTGGGGCCATTTTTGGGATAATTTTTGGGGGTAATTTGAGGTTATTTTGGGCCATTTTGGGGTGCATCCGCAATTTTGGGCCATTTTTGGGGTAATTTTGGGGGCAATTTTAGTGTATTTTGGGCCATTTTTTGGGGTGAATTTCAGGTAATTTTGGGGTAACTCTCATGGTTATTTTGGGTCATTTTGGGATAATTTTTGGGGTCATTCCAGGTAATTTTGGGGTCATTTTGGGCCATTTTTGGAATAATTTTTGGACACTTTTGGGATAATTTCTGGGTTAATTTTGGGCCCACTTTTGGGGGTTATTTTGGTAATTTTGGGCCATTTTGGGGGTAATTTTTGGGATAATTTTTTGGTGTAATTTCAGGTTATTTGGGCTATTTTGGGATAATTTTTGAGGCAATTTTGTGTATTTTGGGCCATTTGGGATAATTTTTGGGGCAATTCCAGGTAATTTTAGTCCATTTTGGGATAATTTTGGGGCAATTTTGTGTATTTTAGGGCCATTTTGGGGTAACTCCAGGTTATTTTGGGTCATTTTTGGGATACAATTTTTAGGGTAATTTCAGTGCACATTTTTGGGGCAATTTAAGGTGAATTTTTGAGTTAATCTTTGGGCCATTTTGGGATAATTTTTGGGGTAATTTTGGAGCCATTTTTGGGGTAGGTATTTTGGGATAATTTTGTAATTCGGGCCATTTTGGGATAATTTTGGGATAATTTTGGGTAATCACCCCACGCCTCTGGACGGGATTTTGGCCTGCCCTCCAAATTTCCCCAGACTGCCGCAGCCCCGACAGCTCGAGCGCTCGCCTCTCCCCCCGCCCTCCCCCGCCATGGGCTCCCTGCCCTCTACCCCCTAAATTCTGGGGGGCGCTGTTCCCGGTGATCAGCTCCCGCCCCGGCCACGCCCTCCCAGAACCCAAGCAGGCCTGGCGGGCCCCAGGTGAGCGGGGGGATGGAAAAAAATTGGGGTGAAAAGGAGAAAAAAATGGGAATTTTTGGGGGGGAAAAAAATGGGGGTTTTGGGAAACATGTTTGGGGGGTAAAAAGTAGAAAAAAATTTGGGGAAAAAAAAGCAGAAAAAATTTGGGGTAAAAAGCAGAAAAAATGGGAATTTTGGGAAAAAATATTTTAAAAATTGGGGTTTGGGGGAAAAAATTTGGGGGAAAAACACAAAAAATGGGGATTTTAGAAAAATGGGATTTTTGGGGAAAAATAAAAAAATTTGAGGGAAAAAAAGGAACAAAAATGGGATTTTGGGGAAAAAATGGGATTTTGGGGAAAAAATATAAAAAAAGTTGGGGGAAAAGCAGAAAAAAATTTGGGGAAAAAGCACAAAAAAGTGGGATTTTGGGAAAAATTAGAAAAAATTTGGGGAGAAAAGGACAAAAAATGGGGATTTGGGAAAAATGGGATTTTTGGGGAAAAATATAAAAAAATTTGGGGAAAAAAGGACAAAAAGTTTGGGGAGCTTAAAAAAATGGGGGTTTGGGAAAATAAGAAAATTGGGTTTGGGGAAAACAAAAAATTGGGGAAAAAAAGCAGAAAAAAAATTTGGGGAAAAACACACAAAAAATGGGGATTTTGGAAAAAAAGAGGATTTTGGGGGAAAATAAAAAAAATTTGGGGGTAAAAAGCACAAAAAGTTTGGGAGAAAAAAAGCAGAAAAAAATGGGGGATTTGGGAAAAATGGGATTTTTTGGGGGAAAAAATTGGGGAGAGAAAAAGAGAAAAAGATTTGGGACACAAAAATGCTTTGTGGAAAATGCAAAAATTTGGGGGAAAAAGCACAAAAATGGGGATTTTGGGGAAAAATGGGGGTTTGGGGAAAAAATGGTTTGGGGGATTTGGGGAAAAAGGACAAAAAATGGGGATTTTGGGGAAAAAAATGGGAATTTTAGTGGGGAAAATACAAAAAATTTGGGGAAAAAGAACAAAAAATGGAGATTTTGGGGAAAATAAAAAAATGGGGGTTTGGGGATTTTGGGGGAAAAGAAAAGAAAGCAGAGAAAAAATGGGGACTATGGGGAAAAAAGTGGGATTTTGGGGGAAAAATAAAAAAAATTGGGGAAAAAGAGAAAAAATTGGGGAAAAAAGAACAAAAATTTGGGGGAAAAAGCAGAAAAATTTGGGGGAGAACAAAAATTTGGGGAAAAAAAAAGCAGAGAAAAAATGGGGATTTGGGAAAATTAAAAATGGGGTTTGGGGAAAAAAAAAAATTTGGGGAAAAAGCACAAAATGTTTCGAAAAAGTAGGATTTTGTGTGGAAACAGGAAAAATAATTGGGGGAAAAAAAGGAGAAAAATGTGGTACTCTTTGGGGGAAAAATGGGATTTTTGAAGGAGAGAAAAGTGCCGTTTCAGGGGAGATGAGGGGTCGAGGGGGAAAAAATAAAAAAAAATTGGGGAAAAAGCAGAAAAAAGGGGATTTTGGGAAAAAAATAGGATTTTTGGGAAATATAAAAAAATTTTGGGGAAAAAAGCACAAAAAATGGGAATTTAAAGGGAAAAAAATGGGATTTTTCGGAGGGATAAAAAATTTGGGGAAGGATAAAAAAATTCGAAAAAAGAACAAAAATCTGGGGATAAAAGCAGGATTTGTAGCAGAAAATTGGGGTTGGGGAAAAAATGGGATTTTTGGAGGGGAAAAATATAAAAAATTTGGGAAAAAAACACCAAAAATGGGGATTTTGGGAAAAATGAGGATTTCGGGGGAAAAAAATAAAATGTGGAGTTAGGGAAAATAAAAATGGAGGTTTAAGGGAAAATAAATTTAAAAAATTTTTTTCTTTTCCTCGGCGTGTTAACCCTTTCACACAGCCAGGTGGAGCCCAGCAGAGTCCCTCCCGGGGCGTGAAGCCCCAGCTGAATTAGAGGACAGGGGCTGGCAGAGGCTGTGTGCCATCTGTGAGGGACAGGTCCTCCAGGTGGAAACAAAATGGAACTAAAAAGCAGCGATTTTAGAACTAAAAAATGGGGAGTTAGGGAAAAAATGAGTGAATTTTGGAAATTTGAGAAAAATGGGGATTTTTGGGTGATTTTTAGCAAAAATGGGATTTTAGGGTCCCTATAGGAAGAGGTTGTGCCATCTGTGGGGACAAGGTCCTCAGGTGAGCAAATGGAGACAAAAAGGGATTTTGGGCAAAAATGGAGTTGGGAAAAAATGGAGTGAATTTTAGCAAAATGGGGATTTTGGAAAAATGGGGAATTTTGGGTGATTTTTGGAAAAACTGGAGATTTTGGGGTCCCTGGGCAGGAGGCTGAGCCATCTGTGGACAAGGTCCTCAGGTGACAAAAATGGGGCAAAAAAGTGATTTTGAATAAGAATAAATTAGGAAAAAATGGTGAATTTTGGGCAAAAAATGGGAGTTTTGGGTAAAAATGGGGATTTTAGGTGGTTTTAGGGGGAAAAAAATGGGGATTTTGGGTAAAAAATGGAGATTTGTGGGAGGGGAAAATGGGGAATTTTGGGGGAAAATGGGAATTTGGAGAAAAAACTTGAGAATTTTACAGGGCAAAAAAATGGGGATTACAGGATAAAAAATGGGAATTTTAGGGATTTTGGGAGAAAAATGGGAATGTTGGGTAAAAATGGAGGTTTAGGGTCCCTGGGAAGAGGCTGTACCCATCTGTGGGGACAGGTCCTCAGAGTGAAACAAAATGGGAGGAAAAATGGGATTTTTGGGCAAAAATGGTGAATTTTTGGGAGAAAAAATGGTGAATTTTGGGCAAAAAATGCAGGGATTTTTGGAAAAAATGGGAATTTTGGGTAAAAATGGGAATTTTGGGGTCCCTGGGAGGCTGTGTGCCATCTGTGGGGACAGATCCTCAGGTGAGCAAAATGGGGCAAAAAGCAGAGGATTTTTGGGCAAATGGGAGACTGGGGGAAAAAATGGGTGAATTTTGGGCAAAAGTGGGGATTTTGGGCAAATGGGGATTTTGGGTGATTTTGGAAAAAACTGGGACCTGGGGTCCCTGGGAAGAGGTGAGCCATCTGTGTGGGGACAGGTCCTCAGGTGAGCAAAAAATGGGGCAGGGGTTTTGGGCAAAAATGGGAGTTGGGAAAAAAATGGTGAATTTTGGGTGAAAAATGAGGATTTTTGGGTGATTTTTGGAAAAAGCGGGGATTTTGGGGTCCCTGGGCAGAGGCTGGCAGGCATCTGTGGGACAGGTCCTCAGGTGAGCAAAATGGGAGACAGCAGGGGATTTTGGGCAAAAAGTAGGTTTGAGGGAAAAAAATGGGTGAATTTTTGGTGAGAAAAATGGGAATTTTAAGGTGTTAAAAATGGAGATTTTGGGGTAAAAATGGGATTTTTGGGTGATTTTGGAAAAAAAATGGGAATTTTGGGTAAAAATGGAATTTGGGGGAGAAATAAGAATTTTTGCGGAAAATGGGGGAATTTGGAGAAAAAAAGAAAGGAATTTTTGGGGCAAAAATGGGGATTTTGGGGTAAATGGGGATTTTTGGATAAAAATAGAATTTTAAGGAGTTTTGGGTAAAAAATGGGGATTTTGGGCAAAAATGGGGATTTTGGGGTCCATGGGAAGAGGCTGAGCCATCTGTGGGGACCAGGTCCTCAAGGTGAGCAAAATGGGGCAAAAAGCGGGGATTTTGGGCAAAATGGGGAAATTTGGGGGAAAAAATGGGGATTTTTGGGCAAAAAATGGGGATTTTGGGCAAAAATGGGGATTTTGGGTGATTTTGAGAAAAATGGGGATTTTTGGGTGAAATGCAAGATTTGGGGAGAAAATGGAATTTTGGGGAAATGGGAATTTGGAGAGAAAAAGAGAGAAAGAAATTTTGGGGCCAAAAAAGTAGAGGGGATTTTGGGATAAAATGGGAATTTTAGAGGATTTTTGGGAAAAAAATGGGATTTTGGGCAAAATGGAGGTTTGGGGTCCCTGGGGAAGAGGCTGGAGCCATCTGTGAGGACAGGTCCTCAGGTAGGCAAATGGGGGTGCATGAGGATTTTAGGTAAAAATGGGAGTTAGGAGAAAAAAAAATGGTGAATTTTGGGTAAAAAATGGGAGATTTTGGGTAAAAATAGAGTTTTGGGTGATTTTGGGAAAAAAATGGGATTTTTGGGTAAAAATGGGGGTTTGGGGGAAAAATGAAAGGAATTTTGGGGGAAAAATGGGGAATTTGGAGAAAAAAAAGAGAATTTTAGGGGCAAAAATGGGGATTTTTTGGGATAAAAATGGGAATTTTGGGGATTTTTGGGGAAAAAATGGGAATTTTAAGGTAAAATGGAGGTTTGGGGTCCTGGGAAGAGGCTGGAGCCATCTGTGGGGACAGGTGAGTCAGGTGAGCAAATGGGGCAAAAGCGAGGGATTTTGAATGGGAGTTAAGGTAAAAATGGTGAATTTTTGGGTAAAATTGGGGATTTTGGGTGATTTTTGGAAAAATGGGACTGGGGTCCCTGAGAGGAAGAGGCTGTGCCATGTGTGTGGGGACAGGTCTTCAGGTGAGCTAAATGGAGACCTTGAGTTTTGGGCAAAAATGGGATTTGGGGAAAAAAAGGTGAATTTTGGGCAAAAGTAGGTTTGGGTAGTAGGAGTTTTTGGGGTCCTGGGAAGAAGCTGAGCCATCTGTGGACAGGTCTTCCAGGTGAGCTAAATGGGGCAAAAAGCGAGGGGATTTTGGGCAAAAATGGGGAGTTGAAGGGGAAAAAAAATGGTGAATTTTGGGCTGAAAAATGGAGATTTTTGGGTAAAAAATGGGGATTTTAGGGTAAAATGGGGATTTTTGGGTGATTTTGGAAAAAAAATGATAGAATTTTAGGTAAAATGGAGATTTCGGGGGGAAAAATTGGGGATTTTTGGGGGTAAAAATGGGAATTTGGGAGAAAAAAAGAATTTTAGGGCAAAAAATGGTGAATTTTTGGGCAAAATAGAGTTACAGAGTAAAAATAGAGGGATTTTAGGGGTCCCTGGGAAGAGGTTGGAGCCATCTGTGGGGACAGGTCCTCAAGGTATGAGAGCAAAATGGAGACACTTGAGGACACGGGCAAAAAATGCAGGAGTTAAGGAAAAAAATGGTGAATTTTGGGTAAAAAATGGGGATTTTAGGGTAAAAATGGGGATTTTAGATTTTGGAAAAAATGGGAATTTTGGGTAAAATGGAGATTTATTAAGGGGAAAATGGGGGAATTTTTGGGGAAAATGGGAATTTGGAGAAAAAACGAGAATTTTAGGGCAAAAAATGGGGATTTTGGGATAAAAATGGGAATTTGGGGATTTTGGGAAAAAATGGGAATTTTGGGTAAAAATGGGTTGGGGTCCTGGGAAGAGGCTGAGCCATCTGTGAGGGACAGGTCCCTCAGGTGAGCAAATGGGGGCAGCAGGGGATTTTGGGCAAAAAATGGGAGTTGGGAAAAAATGGTGAATTTTGGGCAAAAATGGGATTTTGGGGTATAAAATGAGGGATTTTGGGGGAAAAATGGGGATTTTGGGATCCTGGGAAGAGCTGGAAGCCATCTGTAGGGACAGGTCCTCAGGTGAGCAAAATGGGGCAAAGGGGATTTTGGGCAAAATAGGAGTTGGGGAAAAAATGGTGAATTTTGGGCAAAAATGGGATTTTGGGTGATTTTGGAAAAATAGGATTTTAGATTAAGAAATGGAGATTTAGGGGGAGAAATGTCGATTTTAGAGTGATGGGAATTTGGAGAAAAGAAAAAGAGAACTTTGGGGCAAAAAGCGTTTGGGAAAAATGGGATTTGGGAAAAAATGGTGAATTTTAAGAATAGAATTTTGGGTAAATGGGGATTTTTGGGGTCCCTGGGAAGAGGCTGAGAGCCATCTGTGGGGACAGGTCCTCAGCTGGAGCAAAAATGGGGCAAAAATGGGGATTTTGGGCAAAAATGGGAGTTAAGGGAAAAAAAATGGTGAATTTTAGGGTAAAATAAGGGGATTTTTGGGTGATTTTTGGTAAAAATGGGAATTTTGGGGTCCCTGGGAAGAGGCTGAGCCATCTGTGGGGACAGGTCCTCAGGTGAGCAAAATGGGGCAAAAATGGGGATTTTGGGCAAAAATGGGAGTTGGGGGAAAAAAAAATGGTGAATTTTGGGTAAAAATGGGGATTTTTGGGTAAAAATGGGGATTTTGGGTGATTTTTACTGAGGAAAAATAGAGTTTTGGGGTCCCTGGGAAGAGGCTGAGCCATCTGTGGGGACAGGTCCTCAGGTGAGCAAAATGGGGCAAAAAAGCGGGGATTTTGGGCAAAAAATGAGATTGGGGGGAAAAAAAAATGGTGAGATTTTGGGTGAGAAAATGGGGAGGTTTTTGAATTAAAATGGGGATTTTAGGTGGTTACAGAAGGAAATAAATAGGGGATTTTGGGTAAAAATGTGTGGAGATTTGGGGGAGAAATGGGAATTTTGGGGAAAATGGGAATTTGGAGAAAAAGAAGAGAATTTTGGAGACCAAAAATGGGGATTTTGGGATAAAAATGCAGAGATTTTAAGATTTTTAGGGGAGTGCGAGATTTTGGGTAAAATGGAGTTTGGGGTCCCTGGGGAAGAGGCTGAGCCATCACGATGGGGACAGGTCCTCAGAGTGAGCAAAATGGAGACAAAAGCAGATGGGCAAAAATGGGATTTAATGGTAGGTGAATTTTGGGCAAAAATACGATTTTGGGGTAAAAATGGGGAGTTTTACGTGATTTTTGGGAAAAAATGGGGATTTTTGGGTAAAAATGGAGATTTGGGGGGAGAAATATAAATTTTGGGGAAAATGGGGGTGGAGGAAAAAAAAGAGAATTTTGGGGCAAAAATGGGGATTTTGGGATAAAAATGGGAATTTTGGGGATTTTGGGGAAAAAATGGGAATTTTTGGGTAAAAATGGAGGTTTGGGGTCCCTGGGAAGAGGCTGTGCCATCTGTGGGACAGGTCCTCAGGTGAGCAAAATAGCAAAAAGCTGATTTTGGGCAAAAAAATGGTGAATTTGGGCAAAAATGGGGGTTTTTGGGTAAAAAATGGGGATTTTGGGTGATTTTTTGGAAAAAAAAATGGGGATTTTTGGGGTCCCTGGGCAGAGGCTGAGCCATCTGTGGGGACAGGTCCTCAGGTGAGCAAAATGGGGCAAAAGCAGGGGATTTTGGGCAAAAAAATGAGGAAATTTGAGATGGTGAATTTTGGGTAAAAAATGGGGATGGGTGATTTTGGAGAAAAATGGAATTTTGGGGTCCTGGGAAGAGGCTGTGCCATCTGTGGGGACAGGTCCTCAGGTGAGCAAAATGGGGCAAAAAGCGGCTGATTTTGGGCAAAAATGGGAGTTGGGGAAAAAAAATGGTGAATTTTGGGCAAAAAATGGGGATTTTGGGTAAAAAAATGGGAATTTTGGGGGAAAAAATGGGGATTTTTAGGGTCCCTGGGAAGAGGTTGTGCCATCTGTGTGATGGGATCAAAGTCAGATGATGAGCAAATGGGGCAAAAACGGGATTTTGGGCAAAAAATGGGAGTTGGTAGGTGAATTTTGGAAGTGAAAAAATGGGGATTTTTTGGGTGATTTTTTGGAAAAAAATGGGGATTTTTGGGGTCCCTGGGAAGAGGCTGTGCCATGTGTGGGGACAGGTCCTCAGGTGAGCAAAAAATGGGGCGAAAAACGGGGATTTTGGGCAAAAAGTTGAAATATTTGGGTAAAATAATGGTGAATTTTGGGTAAAAAATGGGGATTTTTGGGTAAAAAATGGGGATTTTTGGGTGGTTTTTGGAAAAAAATGGGGATTTTTGGGTAAAAAATGGAGATTTGTGGGGGAAAATGGGGAATTTTTTGGGGGGAAAATGGGGAATTTGGAGAAAAAACCGAGAATTTTGGGGCAAAAAATGGGGATTTTGGGATAAAAAATGGGAATTTTGGGGATTTTTGGGAAAAAAAATGGGAATGTTGGGTAAAAAATGGAGGTTTGGGGTCCCTGGGAAGAGGCTGAGCCATCTGTGGGGACAGGTCCTCAGGTGAGCAAAATGGGGCAAAAAACGGGGATTTTGGGCAAAAAATGGGAGTTGGGGAAAAAAAAATGGTGAATTTTGGGCAAAAAATGGGGATTTTGGGTAAAAAATGGAGATTTTTTGGTGGTTTTTGAAAAAAAAATGGGGATTTTTGGGTAAAAAATGGAGATTTTGGGGGGGAAAATGGGGAATTTTGGGTGGAAATGGGAATTTTGTCAATTCTGGGTTGATTTTTATGAATTCTGGGTCGATTTTTTCTCTGATTTTTCCCATTTTCGCACCGATTTTTTCCCTGATTTTTCCACTTTTCACCCCAAATTTTTTGGGGATTTCACCCCAAATTTTTTTGTGTTTTGACCTCAAATTTCCCTTTTCCAGGCAAGCACTACGGGGTGTCCAGCTGCAATTCTGGGTCAATTTTGGGTCAATTTTTGGTCAATTTTTATCAATTCTGGGTCGATTTTCACTCCGATTCGATTTCGCTACCGATTTTTTTCCGATTTTTTCCTTTTTCACCCCAAATTTTTTTTTGTGATTTCACCCCAAATTCCCCAATTCCAGCGAAGCAATACAGGGTGTCCATCTGCAATTCTGGGTCAGTTTTGGGTCAATTTTTCTCAATTCTGGGTCAATTTTTGCGCTGATTTTTCCGATTTTTTTACCGATTTTTCCCGTTTTTGCGCCGATTTTTTTGCCGATTTTTTCCCCGATTTTTCCACTTTTCACTCCAAATTTTTTTTGTGATTTGACCCCAAATTTCCCTTTTCCAGGCAAGCACTACGGGGTGTCGAGCTGCAATTCTGGGTCCATTTTGGGTCAATTTTTGTCAATTTTGGGTCCATTTTCGCTCCAATTTTTCCGATTTTTTCACCGATTTTTCCCGATTTTCGTGCTGATTTTTTGCCGATTTTTTTGCCGATTTTTCCCCTTTTCACCCCAAATTTTTTTTGTGATTTCACCCCAAATCCCCTTTTCCAGGCAAGCACTAGGGGGTGTCGAGCTGCAATTCTGGGTCAATTTTGGGTCAATTTTTGTCAATTTTGGGTCGATTTTTTTCAATTCTGGGTCGATTTTTTTACCAATTTTTCCAATTTTTTTGCCGATTTTTTCCCCGATTTTTCCGCTTTTCACCCCAAATTTTTTTTGTGATTTCACCCCAAATTCCCCAATTCCAGGCAAGCACTACGGGGTGTCCAGCTGCAATTCTGGGTCCATTTTGGGTCAATTTTTCTCAATTCTGGTTCGACTTTTGCGCCGATTTTTCCCATTTTTTCACCGATTTTTCCCATTCTCGCACCGATTTTTTTGCCGATTTTTTTTCCCCGATTTTTCCCCTTTTCACCCCAAATTTTTTTTGTGATTTCACCCCAAATCCCCTTTTCCAGGCAGGCACTACGGGGTGTCGAGTTGCAATTCTGGGTCAATTTTGGGTCCATTTTTCTCAATTCTGGGTCAATTTTTGCGCTGATTTTTCTGATTTTTTCACCGATTTTTCCCAATTTTCGCGCCGATTTTTTTGCCGATTTTTTCCCTGATTTTTCCCCTTTTCACCCCAAATTTTTTTTGTGATTTCTCCCGAAATCCACTTTTCCAGGCAAACACTATGGCGTGTCGAGCTGCAATTCTGGGTCAATTTTGTGTCAATTTTTGTCACTTCTGGGTCAATTTTTTCCCCGATTTTTCCCATTTTTTCACCGATTTTTCCCGATTTTCGTGCCGATTTTTTGCCGATTTTTTTGCCGATTTTTCTCCTTTTCACCCCAAATTTTTTTTTGTGATTTCACCCCAGTTTCCCTTTTCCAGGCAAGGACTACGGGGTGTTCAGCTGCAATTCTGGGTCAATTTTGGGTCAATTTTTCTCAATTCTGTGTCTATTTTTTTACCGATTTTTCCCATTATTGCGCCTATTTTTTTGCCGATTTTTTCGCCGATTTTTCCCTTTTTCACCCCAAATTTTTTTTGTGATTTCACCCCAAATTCCCCTTTTCCAGGCAAGCACTACGGGGTGTCGAGCTGCGAGGGCTGCAAGGGCTTCTTCAAGCGCACCATCCGCAAGGACCTGACCTACACCTGCCGCGACAACCGCGAGTGCGTGGTGGACAAGCGGCAGCGCAACCGCTGCCAGTACTGCCGCTACCAGAAGTGCCTGGCCACGGGCATGAAGAGAGAGGGTCAGCCTGGGGGCAACTGGGAGGGACTGGGAGGGACTGGGAGGGACTGGGAGGGAAAAAACGGGGGGAAAATCGGTGAAAAAATGGGGAAAATCGGTGAAAAAATGGGGGAAATCGGAGAAAAAATGGGGAAAATCGGGGAAAAAATGGGGAAAATCGGAGAAAAAATGGGGGAAATTAAGGGGAAAAAATGGGGAAATCCCGGTGAAAAAATGGGGAAATTGGGAAAAAATGGGGAAATCGGTGAAAAAATGGGGAAATCGGTGTGAAAAAAATGGGGAAATCGAGACAAAAATAGGGGAAAATCGAGTGAAAAAATGGGGAAAATCGGGAAAAAATGGGGAAATGGGCAAAAAATGGGCAAAAACGCAGGGGGAGAAAAATCTGATTTTGGGGAAATAAGGAGGAAATGAGGTTTGGGGATACTGGGAGGGACTGGGAAGGAACTGGGAGGGACTGGGAGGCCAACGAGGGAAAATCGGAGAAAACACGGGGAAATCGGTGAAAAAATGGGGGAAATTGGAGAAAAAAATGGGGAAAATGGGATTTTTGGGGAAATAAGGAGGAAATGGGGATTTGGAGATACTGGGATGGACTGGGAGTGACTGGGAGGGACTGGGAGGGAAAAAACGGGGAGAAAATCAGAGAAAAAACGGGGGAAATCGGAGAAAAAATGGGGGAAATCGGAAGAAAAACGGGGCAAATCGGGTTTTTGGGGGGGAAATAAGGAGGAAATGGGGATTTGGAGATACTGGGAGGGACTGGGAGGGACTGGGAGAGAAAAACGGGGGAAAATCGGGTGAAAAACGGGGAAATCGGAGAAAAAATGGGGAAAATCGAGAAAAACGGGGAAAAATCGAGAAAAAAATGGGGAAAATCGGAGAAAAAATGGGGAAAATCGGGTTTTTGTGGGGGAAATAAAGAGGAAATGGGGATTTGGAGATACTGGGAGGGACTGGGAGGGAAAAAACGGGGGGAAAATCGGAGAAAAAATGGGGAAAATCGGAGAAAAAATGGGGAAAATCGGAGAAAAAATGGGGAAAATCGGGTTTTTGGGGGGGAAATAAGGAGGAAATGGTGGGAAATGGGGATTTGGGGATACTGGGAGGGACTGGGAGTGACTGGGAAGGAACTGGGAGGGACTGGGAGAGAAAAAACGGGGAGAAAATCGGAGAAAAAATGGGGAAATCGGAGAAAAAATGGGGAAAATCTGAGGAAAAAAAGGGGAAAATCTGATTTTTGGGGGTGAAATAAGGAGGAAATGGGGATTTGGAGATACTGGGATGGACTGGGGTAAACTGGGAAGGAACTGGGAGGGACTGGGAGGGAAAAAAGCGGGGAGAAAATCGGAGAAAAAATGGGGAAAATTGGGAAAAAACCGGGGAAAATCTGATTTTTGGGGGGGAAATAAGGAGGAAATGGTGGGAAATGGGGATTTGGAGATGCTGGGAGGGACTGGGATAAACTGGGATGGACTGGGAGGAGCTGGGATAAACTGGAACAGACTGGGAAGGACTGGGAGCGAGAAAACGGGGAAAAAAGGGAAAAAAATTGCAAAAAAATCCCATTTTTCACCCTTTTCCCCCAATTTTTTCCTCATTTTTCTCCCATTTTTCCCCATTTTTTCTCTTTTTTCCCCATTTTTTCTCATTTTTTCCCATTTTTTGCCCAATTTTTGCCCTTTTTACACCATTTTTTCTCTGTTTTTCCTTGTTTTTTCATTTTTTTCCCATTTTTCCCCATTTTTTTCACCATTTTTCTCCCATTTTCCCCCATTTTTCCTCCATTTTTCCATTTTTTTTCTTCATTTCTTTTCACATTTTTCCCCATTTTTCCTTCTTTTTTCCTCTTTTTTTTTCGTTTTTTTCCCTATTTTTCTGTATTTTTCCTTTTTTTATATAATTTTGTTCACCGTTTTTTCCCCATTCATCCCTCATTTTTTTGTCATTTTTTTCCCATTTTTTCCCCATTTTTTTCTCCGTTTTTCTTCGGGTTTCTTTTGTTTTTCCCCCATTTTTCTCCCCATTTTTTTCCCATTTTTCCCCCATTTTTCCTCCGTTTTTCCTCGGGTTTTTTTCATTTTTCCCCGATTTTTCCTCCGTTTTTTCTTGGGGTTTTTTTCATTTTTTTCCCCATTTTTCACTTTTTTTTCCCCATTCATACCTCTTTTTTTTGTAATTTTTTTCCCATTTTTCTCCCATTTTTTCTCCGTTTTTCCTCGGGTTTGTTTTCATTTTTTCTCCGTTTTTCCCCCATTTTTTCTCCGTTTTTCTTCGTGTTTTTTTTTTATTTTTTCCCCATTTCCCCTATTTTCCCCCATTCATCCCTCATTCTTTTTCCCCATTTTTTCTCCATTTTTCCTCGGGTATTTTTTTCATTTTCCCCCCATTTTTCCACCACTTTTCCCCCATTTTTTCCCCATTTTTTCTCCGTTTTTCCTCGGGTTTTTTTTCTTTTTTCCCCATTTTTCCTCATTTTTATGATTTCCCCTTTTCTCTCTCCCCCAGCCGTGCAGGAGGAGCGGCAGCGGGGCAAGGACAAGGAGGGGACCCCGAGTTTGGGGTGACCCCAAATTTGGGGCTTCCCCTCCCAAACTCCCCTGCTTTCCCCTCATTTTCACCCCATTTTTCTGACATTTTTTCTAACATTTTTTCTCCATTTTCCCCCCATTTTTCCAGCACTTTTCCCCCATTCCTTCCCTATTTTTCTCCCATTTTTTCCCCATTTTTCCTCCATTTTCCCTCTTTTTCCCCCATTTTTTCTCCATTTTCCCCCATTTTTCCTCCGTTTTGTCTTGGGTTTTTCCCCATTTTCCCCCCATTTTTCCTCCGTTTTTCTTAATTTTTTTTTTATTTTTTCCCCTTTTCCCCCATTTTTTCCCCATTCATCTCTCATTTTTTTGTCATTTTTTCCCATTTTTCCCCATTTTTTTCTCCGTTTTTCTTCGGGTTTCTTTTGTTTTTCCCCCATTTTTCTCCCATTTTTTCCCCATTTTTCCTCCGTTTTTCCTCAGGTTTTTTTTTAATTTTTCCCCCATTTTTTCTCCGTTTTTCTTCATTTTTTTTTTATTTTTTTCCTGATTCTCACCATTCCCCATTTCTCTCTCCCCAGCCGTGCAGGAGGAGCGGCAGCGGGGCAAGGACAAGGAGGGGACCCCGAGTTTGGGGTGACCCCAAATTTGGGGCTTCCCCTCCCAAACTCCCCTGCTTTCCCCTCATTTTCACCCCATTTTTCTAACTTTTTTTCCCCATTTTTTCTCCTTTTTTCCCCATTTTTTCTCCATTTTTCCCCCATTTTTCCAGCACTTTTTCCCCATTCCTTCCCTATTTTTCTCCCATTTTCTCTCCATTTTTCCTCCATTTTCCCTCTTTTTTCCCCCATTTTTTCTCCATTTTCCCCCCATTTTTTCTCCGTTTTTTCTTGGGTTTTTCCCTATTTTCCCCCCAATTTTCCTCCGTTTTTCTTTCGGGTTTTTTTTTATTTTTTTCCCCATTTCCCCCATTTTTTCCCCATTTTTTCTCCGTTTTTCCTCGGGTTTTTTTTCATTTTCTCTCCATTTTTCCCCCATTTTTTCTCCGTTTTTCCTCGGTTTTTTCCTTCATTTTTTCCCCATTTCCCCCGTTTTTTCCCCATTCATCTCTCATTTTTTTGTCATTTTTTCCCATTTTTTCCCCATTTTTCCTCCTTTTTTCTTCGTTTTTTTTTATTTTTTCCCCATTTCCCCCATTTTTTCCCCATTCGTCTCTCTTTTGTTTTTTGTCATTTTTTCCCCATTTTTCCTCCATTTTTCCCCATTTTTTCTCCGTTTTTCCTCGGGTTTTTTTTCATTTTTTCTCCATTTTTTCCCCATTTTTCTCCTGTTTTTCCTCTTTTTCTTTTCATTTTTTCTCCGTTTTTTCCCCATTTTTCCCCCATTTTTTCTCCGTTTTTCCTCGGGTTTTTTTTCTTTTTTCCCCATTTTTCCTCATTTTTATGATTTCCCCATTTCTCTCTCTCCCAGCCGTGCAGGAGGAGCGGCAGCGGGGCAAGGACAAGGAGGGGGACCCCGAGTTTGGGGTGGCCCCCAACGAGGAGATGCCGGTGGAGAAGCTGCTGGAGGCCGAGCTGGCCGTGGAGCCGCGGAGCGACGACGGCGCCGGCCCCGGGGGCGCCTCCGTGAGTCTGGGACTGGGGGAAATTTTGGGGAAATTTGGGGGAAATTTGGGAGTGGGAAACACAAAACATCCAAATCCCCCCCAGTCCCGGTGGAAATACTTGGAAATTCGGGCAAAATCGGCCAAAATTTGGGGAAATTGTGGCCAAAATCTCACCTAAAATCCACTGAAAAAATTCTTAAATTTGGCCAAAATTTGGGGAAATTGTGGCCAAAATCTCACCTAAAATCCACTGAAAAAATTTTTAAATTTGGCCAAAATTTGGGAAAATTGTGGCCAAAATCTCACCTAAAGTGTGGTGAAAATATTTTTAAATTTGGTCAAAATTTGGGGAAATTCTGGGAAAATTTCTCCCAAATTCCAGTGAAAAAATTTTTAAATTTAGCCAAAATTTGGGAAAATTTTGCAAAATTCCAGTGAAAAAATTTAGAAATTTGGCCAAAATTTGGGGAAATTCTGGCTAAAATCTCTCCAAAATTCCAGTGAAAAAATTTAGAAAATTGGCCAAAATTTGGGGAAATTCTGTTAAAAATTCCTCCAAAATTCCAGTGAAAATATTTTTAATTTGGCCAAAATTTGGGGAAATTGTGACCAAAATACCCCAAAAACTCCACTGAAAATATTTTTTAGTTTGGGCAAAATCAGCCAAAATTTGGGGAAATTGTGGCAAAAATCTCACCTAAATTCTGGTGAAAAAATATTTTGAAATTTGGCAAAAATCCAGCCAAAAATTTGGGACAATTGTGGCAAAAAATCCCCCAAAATTCCACTGAAAAAATTTTTAAATTTGGTCAAAATTTGGGGAAATTCTGGTAAAAAATTCCTCCAAAATTCCAGTGAAAAATTTTGAAATTTGGCCAAAATCGGCCAAAACCCCGGAAATTGTAGCAAAAATCCCCCCAAAATTCCACTGAAAAAATTTTTTAAATTTGGCCAAAATTTCGGAAATTATGGCAAAATCCCCAAATTTAAGTGAAAATTTTTTTAAAATTTGTCCAAAAATCTGGGGAAAATTTTGCAAAATTCCAGTGAAAAAATTTCTAGAAATTTACCCAAAATTTGGGGAAATTCTGGCAAAAAAACCCCAAAATTCCACTAAAAAATATTTTTAGAATTTGGCTAAAATTTGGGGGAAATTCTGGCAAAAATCTCTCCAAAATTCCAGTGAAAAAAATTCCCTAAAATTCCACTGAAAAAAATTATGAATATTTGACAATAAACAGCTAAAATTTTGGGGAAATTCTGGCAAAATTCCACTTGAATTCCCTGTAAAAATATTTTGAAATTTTGGCCCAAATTTGGGAGAAAATTCTGGCAAAAATTCCTCCCAAATTTTCCCCATTTTTTGTCAATTTTTCCCTTTTTTTCCCCAATTTTTCCAAATTTTTTTCCCAATTTTTCCCATTTTTTGCCCATTTTCCCCCAATTCTCACCCAATTCCCTCCAGATTTTTTTTGGAATTTTCCCCTTGACAATCCTGAGATTAATTTGGGAATTCCAAAAATTTTATTGAACTTTTCAATTTAAATTTCCTCCATTTTAATTTTTGATTTTTCCCATTTTTTTCCTGATTTTTCCCATTTTTCCCCCTTTTTTCCCCATTTCTCACCCAATTCCCACCAGAATTTTTTGGAATTTTCCCCTTGACAATCCTGAGATTAATTTGGGAATTCCAAAAATTTTATTGAGCTTCTCAATTTGAATTTTCTCCATTTTAATTTTTGATTTTTCCCATTTTTTTCCCAATTTTTCCTTTTTTTTGCCAATTTTTCCCTTTTTTTCCCCCAATTTTTCCCATTTTTTCCTCAATTTTTACCCAATTTTCACCCGATTTTTTTTTTTTTCCCCTTGGAAATTCCAGGATGGGTTTGAAAATTCCAGGAATTTCATGGAATTTCTCAATTTATCCCAAAATTTGGGATTTTTGCCCAAATTTCTCCCATTTTTTGCCAATTTTTCCCTTTTTTTTTGCCAATTTTTTCCCCTTTTTCCCCATTTCTCACCCAATTCCCACCAGATTTTTTTTTTAATTTTCCCCTTGGCAATCCTGAGATTAATTTGGGAATTCCAAAAATTTTATTGAACTTTTCAATTTAAATTTCCTCCATCTTAATTTTTTATTTTTCCCATTTTTTCCCCAATTTTTCCCATTTTTTTCCCAATTTTTCCCATTTTTCCCCCTTTTTTCCCCATTTCTCACCCAATTCCCACCAGAATTTTTTGGAATTTTCCCCTTGGCAATCCTATAATTAATTTGGGAATTCCAGAAATTTTATTGAGATTCTCAATTTACCCAAAAATCCCTCAAAGAAGCTCCCAAAATTTGGGAATTCCCCCCCAAATTTCTCTCATTTTAATGGAAATTTTCCCATTTTCCCCCCTTTTTTTCCCCATTTTTCACCCAATTTTCACCGAATTTTTTTAGGAATTTTCCCCTGGGAATTCTGGGATGGGTTTGAAAATTCTAGGAATTCAATGAAATTTCTTATTTTTTCCAAAATTTGGAATTTTCCCCAAATTTCCTCCATTTTTTCCCAATTTTTCCCTTTTTTTTTTGCCAATTTTTCCCATTTTTCCCCCTTTTTTCCCCATTTCTCACCCGAATTTCATGGGATTTTTTTTGGAATTTTCCCCTTGACAATTCCAGGATGGGTTTGGGAATTCCAGGAATTTTATTGAACTTCTCAATTTAAATTTTTTCCATTTTAATTTTTTATTTTTCCCATTTTTTTTCCCGATTTTTCCCATTTTTCACCAGTTTTTCCTCAATTTTTATCCAATTTTCACCGGGTTTTTTTTGGGATTCTCCCCTTGACAATTGCAGGATGGGTTTGGGAATTCCAGGAATTTTATGGAATTTCTCAAATTACCCAAAAATCCCCCCAAAAAAGCTCCCAAAATTTGGGAATTTCCCCCAGATTTCTCCCATTTTAATGGAAATTTTCCCATTTTTTTGCCCATTTTGCCCATTTCCCCCCCAATTTTCACCGAATTTTTTGGAATTTTCTCCTGGGAATTCTGGGATGGGTTTGAAAATTTTAGGAATTTAATGGAATTTCTCAATTTACCCCAAAATCTGCGATTTTTCCCCCAAATCTTTTTTTATTTGCTGCAAATTTCCCAATTTTTTTCCCCGATTTTCCCCATTTTCCCCCCGTTTTTCCCCATTTCTCACCCAATTCCCACCAGATTTTTTTTGGAATTTTCCCCTTGACAATCCTGAGATTAATTTGGGAATTCCAAAAATTTTATTGAACTTTTCAATTTAAATTTTCTCCATTTTAATTTTTGATTTTTCCCATTTTTTTCCTGATTTTTCCCATTTTTCCCCCTTTTTTCCCCATTTCTCACCCAATTCCCACCAGATTTTTTTGGAATTTTCCCCTTGACAATCCTGAGATTAATTTGGGAATTCCAAAAATTTTATTGAGCTTCTCAATTTAAATTATTTCTATTTTAATTTTTTATTTTTCCCATTTTTTTCCCCAATTTTTCCCTTTTTTTTGCCAATTTTTCCCTTTTTTTCCCCAATTTTTCCCATTTTTTCCCCATTTTCCACCCAATTTTCACCGAATTTTTTTTGGGATTTTCCCCTGGGAATTCTGGGATGGGTTTGAAAATTCTAGGAATTCCATGAAATTTCTTAATTTTTCCAAAATTTGGAATTTTCCCCAAATTTCCCCCATTTTTTGCCAATTTTTCCTTTTTTTTTTGCCAACTTTTTCCCATTTTTCCCCCTTTTTTTGCCATTTCTCACCCGATTTTCATTGGGGTTTTTTTGGAATTTTCCCCTTGACAATTCCAGGATGGGTTTGGGAATTCCAGGAATTTTATTGATATTCTCAATTTAAATTTTTTCCATTTTGATTTTTTATTTTTCCCATTTTTTTTCCCGATTTTTCCCATTTTTCACCAGTTTTTCCTCAATTTTTATCCAATTTTCACCGGGTTTTTTTTGGGATTCTCCCCTTGACAATTGCAGGATGGGTTTGGGAATTCCAGGAATTTTATGGAATTTCTCAATTTACCCAAAAATCCCCCAAAGCAGCTCCCAAATTTGGGAATTTCCCCCAGATTTCTCCCATTTTAATGGAAATTTTCCCATTTTTTTGCCCATTTTGCCCATTTCCCCCCCAATTTTCACCGAATTTTTTGGGAATTTTCTCCTGGGAATTCTGGGATGGGTTTGAAAATTTTAGGAATTTAATGGAATTTCTCAATTTACCCCAAAATCTGCGATTTTTCCCCCAAAATCTTTTTTTATTTGCCGCAAATTTTCCCAATTTTTTTCCCCGATTTTCCCCATTTTCCCCCCGTTTTTCCCCATTTCTCACCCAATTCCCACCAGATTTTTTTTGGAATTTTCCCCTTGACAATCCTGAGATTAATTTGAGAATTCCAAAAATTTTATTTAACTTTTCAATTTAAATTTCCTCCATTTTAATTCTTGATTTTTCCCATTTTTTTCCCAATTTTCCCCATTTTTTTTCCCAATTTTCCCCATTTTTCACCCAATTTTCACCGAATTTTTTTTGGGATTTTCCCCTGGGAATTCTGGGATGGGTTTGAAAATTCTAGGAATTCCATGAAATTTCTTAATTTTTCCAAAATTTGGAATTTTCCCCAAATTTCCCCCATTTTTTGCCAATTTTTCCCATTTTTTTTTGCCAATTTTTTCCCATTTTCCCCATTTTTTCCCCATTTCTCACCCGAATTTCATGGGATTTTTTTTGGAATTTTCCCCTTGACAATTCCAGGATGGGCTTGGGAATTCCAGGAATTTTATTGATATTCTCAATTTAAATTTCCTCCATTTTAGGTTTGATTTTTCCCATTTTTTCCCCGATTTTCCCCATTTTTTTCCCCGATTTTACCCTTTTTCCCCCCATTTTTTCTCCATTTTCCACCCGATTTTCACCAGGTTTTTTTTGGGATTCTCCTCTTGACAATTGCAGGATGGGTTTGGGAATTCCAGGAATTTTATGGAATTTCTCAATTTACCCCAAAATCTGCTATTTTTCCCCCAAATCTTTTTTTATTTGCTGCAAATTTCCCAATTTTTTTTCCCCTATTTCCCCCATTTTCCCCCCGTTTTTCCCCATTTCTCACCCGTTTTTCACCGGGTTTTTTTTGGGATTCTCCCCTTGGGCACTCCTGGGTGGGGTTGGGAACTGTGGGAATTTTGGGGGGGGTCTCAATTTGCCCCGAAATCGCCCCAACTTCAGCCCAATGACCCGGTGACCAACATCTGCCAGGCGGCCGACAAGCAGCTCTTCACCCTCGTCGAGTGGGCCAAGAGGGTTCCCCACTTCTCGGGGCTCCCCTTGGACGACCAGGTCATCCTGCTCAGGGCAGGTAACACCCCAAAAATGAGATTTGGGAATCTGGGGGGTTGGGAATTTTTTGGGAATTTTTTGGGATTTTTTTGGGATTTTTTTTGGATTTTTTGGGAGGTTTCGCGGTGATTTTTAAGGGGATTTAAGGAGTAAAAATGGGAATTTTGGGGTGTCTGGAGGGGGTTTTGGGATGGATTTGGGAATTTGGGGGGTTGGGGGATTTTTGAGAATTTTTTGGGATTTTTTGGGGATTTTTTTGGGATTTTTTTGGGATTTTTTTGATTTTTTCGGGAGGTTTCACGGTGATTTTAAGGGGATTTAAGGAGTAAAAATGGGAATTTTGGGGGGATTTTGGGGGGTCTGGAGGGGATTTTGGGATGGATTTGGGAATTTGGGGGGTTGGAGAATTTTTGAGAATTTTTTGGGATTTTTTTGGAATTTTTAGGAATTTTTTTGGGATTTTTGGAGAATATTTTGGGGAATTTTTGGGATTTTTTTGGGATTTTTTGGCTATTTTGGGAGAATTTTTTAAGGATTTTTTTGGAGAATTTTTTGGGGGATTTTTGGAAATTTTTGGGGGATTATTTTGAATTTTTTGGGAGATTTTTGGGAATTATTTGGGATTTTTTGGGAGTTTCTGGGATTTTTTTGGATATTTTTGGATATTTTTTTCCTAATTTCGTCATTTTTCCTCCAAATTTCACCAGATTTTTTTTGGAATTTCTCGTTTTTTTCACTGATTTCATTTCTCTCTCCTCCAAACTTCCAAAATTCTCCAAAATTCTCCAAAATTCCCCCAAAATTTCCCCAAAATTCCAGGCTGGAACAAGCTCCTGATCCACTCTAAACATTCCAGTTTTTTCTTCTAATTTCATTTTTTTTCCTCCAAATTTCACTGGGTTTTTCTAAAATTTTGGGATTTTTTTCTGGAATTTTGGGGGTTTTTTCTGGGCATTTTTGGTCTAATCCCAAAAAACCCCAAAATTCCCCAAAATTCCCCAAAATTCTCCAAAATTCCAGGCAGGAACAAGCTCCTGATCCACTCTAAAAATTCCGGTTTTTTTCCTAATTTCGTCAATTTTCATCCAAATTTCACCGGATTTTTTTTGGAATTTCTTTTTTTTTCACTGATTTCATTTCTCTCTCTCCCAAACTCCCAAAATTCTCCAAAAATCTCCAAAATTTCCCAAAATTCCAGGCTGGAATGAACTCCTGATCCACTCTAAACAATCCCTTTTTTTCTTCTAATTTCATTTTTTTTCCTCCAAATTTCACTGGGTTTTTCTAAAAATTTGGGATTTTTTTCTGGAATTTTGGGGTTTTTTTCTGGGGATTTTTGGTCTAATCCCAAAAAACCCCAAAATTCCTCAAAATTCCCCAAAATTCTCCAAAATTCCAGGCTGGAAGAAGCTCCTGATCCACTCTAAAAATTCCATTTTTTTTCCTAATTTCGTCAATTTTCCTCGAAATTTCACCGGATTTTTTTTGGAATTTCTCTTTTTTTTCACTGATTTCATTTCTCTCTCTCCCAAACTCCCAAAATTCTCCAAAATTTCCCAAAATTCCAGGCTGGAACGAGCTCCTGATCCAGTCTAAAAATTTCGGTTTTTTTCCTAATTTCGTCAATTTTCATCCAAATTTCACCGGATTTTTTTTGGAATTTCTGGTTTTTTTCACTGATTTCATTTCTCTCTCTCCCAAACTCCCAAAATTCCCCAAAATTCCCCAAAATCCCAGGCTGGAACGAGCTGCTGATCGCCTCGTTCTCGCACCGCTCCATCGCGGTCAAGGACGGGATCCTGCTGGCCACGGGGCTGCACGTGCACCGGAACAGCGCCCACAGCGCCGGCGTGGGGGCCATCTTCGACAGGTCAGAGCCCCCCCAAAATTTGGGGGGTTTTTGGGGCCCAAAATTCCCCAAAAAACAAAAAAAACCCCGAGGAAATCGGAGCAGGTTTGGCCGAGTTACGGGGGAAAAAGCGATGGCGGAATGGTGAGAAAATTCCCAAAATTTTCCACAAAAAATTCTCAAAAGTTCCCAAAAATTTCCCAAAAAATTCCCCAAAAATTCCCAAAAATTCCCTAAAAATTCCCAAAAAATTCCCCAAAAATTCCCTAAAAACTCCCAAAAAATTCCCAAAAATTCCCTAAAAATTCCTCAAAAAATACTCAAAAAATTCGGCAGAAAAATCCCCCCCAAAAAATCCCAAAAAATCCCAGAAAATTCCCAAAAATTTCTCCAAAAAATGCTCAAAAAATTCGGCAGAAAAATCTTTAAAAAAATTCCCAAAAAAATCCCAGAAAATTCGGCAAAAAAATTCCCAGAAAAATTTCCCAAAAAAATTCCACAAAAATTTCTCACAAAAAATTCCCCCCAAAAAATTCCGCAAAAAAATTCCCCAAAAAATTCCCCAAAAAATTCCCAAAAAAATTCCCCAAAAAATTCCCAGAAAAATTTCCCAAAAAAATTCCCCAAAAAATTCCCAAAAAAATTTCTCCCAAAAAAATTTTTCCCAAAAAAATCCCCCCAAAAAATTCCCCAAAAAATTCCCCAAAAAATTCCCAAAAATCCCAAATAGAGTTCACCCAAATCCCGAAAAATTCCCAAAAAATTCGTCCCCAAAAAATTCCCCAAAAAATTTCCCAAAAAATTCCCAAAAAAATACCCAAAAAATTCGGCAAAAAAATTCCCCAAAAAAATCCCAGAAAATGCGGCAAAAAAATTCCCAGAAAAACTTCCCAGAAAAATTCCCAAAAAAATTTCTCCCAAAAAAATCCCCCCAAAAAATTCCGCAAAAAATTCCCCAAAAAATTCCCTCCAAAATTCCCAAAAATCCCCAATAGAGTTCACCCAAATCCCGAAAAATTCCCAAAAAATTCCACAAAAAATTCTCAAAAATTCCCTAAAACTTCCCAAAAAATTCCCAAAAAAATACTCAAAAAATTCGGCAGAAAAATCTTTAAAAAAATTCCCAAAAAAATCCCAGAAAATTCGGCAAAAAAATTCCCAGAAAAATTTCCCAAAAAAATTCCAAAAAAATTTCTCCCAAAAAATTCCCCCCAAAAAATTCCGTAAAAAAATTCCCCAAAAAATTCCCAAAAATCCCAAATAGAGTTCACCCAAATCCCGAAAAACTCCCAAAAAATTCCACAAAAATTTCTCAAAAATTCCCAAAAAATTCCCGAAAAAATACTCAAAAAATTCGGCAGAAAAATCCCCAATAAAAGTTCCCAAAAAAATCCCAGAAAATTCGGCCAAAAAATTCCCCAAAAAATTCCCAAAAATCCCAAATAGAGTTCATCCAAATCCCAAAAAATTCCCAAAAAATTCCACAAAAAATTCTCAAAAATTCCCCAAAAATTCCCAAAAAATTCCCGAAAAAATACTCAAAAAATTCGGCAGAAAAATCCCCCAAAAAAATTCCCAAAAAAATCCCAGAAAATTCGGCAAAAAAATTCCCAGAAAAACTTCCCAAAAAAAATCCCCAAAAAATTCCCCAAAAAATTCCCCAAAAAATTTCCCAAAAAATTCCCCAAAATCCCAAATAGAGTTCACCCAAATCCCGAAAAATTCCCAAAAAATTCCTCCCCAAAAAATTCCCCAAAAAATTTCCCAAAAAATTCCCAAAAAAATACTCAAAAAATTCGGCAGAAAAATCCCCCCAAAAAAATTCCCCAAAAAATTCCCCAAAAATTCTCAAAAAATAAAAAAAAATTCCCCAAAAATTTAAAAAAATTCCTGAAAAATGCCCCCAAAAATTTGGGATTTTGGGGATTCTGGGAATTCTCAATTTGGGATTTTGGGATTTCTGGAAATTTTCATTCCCAGATTTTGGGGATTTTTGGGAATGAGAATTTGGGATTTTGGAGATTTTTGGGAATTTTCAATTTGGGATTTTGGGATTTTTGGGATTTTCAATTTGGGATTTTGGGGATTTTTGGGAATTCTCAATTTGGGATTTTGGGATTTTTGGGAATTTTCAATTTGGGGTTTTGGGGATTTTTGGGAATTTCAATTTGGTATTTTGGGACATTTGGGAATTCTCATTCTGGATTTTTGCTATTTCTGGAAATTTCCATTCCCAGATTTTGGGGATTTTTGGGAATGAGAATTTGGAATTTTGGGGATTTTTGGGAATTTTCAATTTGGGATTTTGGGATATCTGGGAATAAAAATTTTGGGATTTCTGGGAATGAGAATTTTGGGATTTTTGGGATTTTTGGGAATGAGGATTTTGGGATTTTTGGGAATGAGAATTTTGGGATTTTTGGGAGTGAGAATTTTGGAATTTTTGGGAATTCTCAATTTGGGATTTTGGGATTTTTGGGAATGAGAATTTTGTGATTTTTGGGATTTCTGGGAATGAGAATTTTGGGATTTTTGGGAATTCTCATCCTGGATTTTGGGATTTCTGGGAATGAGAATTTTGGGATTTTTGGGAATTCTGAATTTGGGATTTTTGTGATTTTTGGGAATGAGAATTTTGTGATTTTTGGGGTTTCTGGGAATGAGAATTTTGGGATTTTTGGGATTTTTGGGAATTCTGAATTTGGATTTTGGGATTTTTGGGAATTCTCAATTTGGGATTTTGGGATTTCTGGGAATGAGAATTTTGGGATTTTTGGGAATGAGAATTTTGGGATTTTTGGGAATTCTGAATTTGGGATTTTTGTGATTTTTGGGAATGAGAATTTTGTGATTTTTGGGATTTCTGGGAATGAGAACTCTGGGATTTTGGGGATTTTTGGGAATGAGAACTCTGGGATTTTTGGGAATGAGAATTTTGTGATTTTTGGGATTTCTGGGAATGAGAATTTTGTGATTTTTGGGATTTTTGGGAATTCTGAATTTGGATTTTGGGATTTTTGGGAATTCTCAATTTGGGATTTTGGGATTTCTGGGAATGAGAATTTTGTGATTTTTGGGAATGAGAATTTTGGGATTTTTGGGATTTTTGGCAATGAGAATTTTGTGATTTTTGGGATTTTTGGGAATGAGAATTTTGGGATTTCTGGGATTTCTGGGAATGAGAATTTTGGGATTTTTGGGATTTTTGGGAATTCTCAATTTGGGATTTTGGGATTTCTGGGAATGAGAATTTTGGGATTTTTGGGATTTTTGGCAATGAGAATTTTTGGATTTTTGGGATTTCTGGGAATGAAAATTTTGGGATTTCTGGGAATGAAAATTTTGGGATTTTTGGGATTTTTGGGAATGAGAACTCTGGGATTTTTGGGAATGAGAATTTTGTGATTTTTGGGATTTTTGGGAATGAGAATTTTGTGATTTTGGGGATTTTTGGGAATTCTGACCGAGGCATTTTGGGATTTTGGCAGGGTGCTGACAGAGCTGGTGTCCAAGATGAGGGACATGAGGATGGACAAGACAGAGCTGGGCTGCCTCAGAGCCATCATCCTCTTCAACCCCGGTGGGTTTGGGGGAAAAAAAGGGGAATTTGGGAAAAAATTAAAAATTGGGAATTTGGGGAAAAATAAAAATGGGGTTTGGGGAAAAAATTGGGAAAAAATTGGGGAAAAAATTGGAAAAAATTGGGAAAAATGGGAATTTGGGGAAAAATAAAAAATGGGGGTTTGGGGAAAAATGGGAAAAATTGGGGAAAAAATTGGGAAAAATGGGGAAAAATGGGAAAAAATTGGGTAAAAAAAGGGGAAAAATGGGGAAAAAATGGGGAAAAATGGGAATTTCGGAAAAAAAGAATTTGGGAAAAATCCAAAAATGGGAATTTGGAAAAAATCCAAAAATGGGAATTTGGGAAAAATGAAAAAATGGGAATTTGGGTAAAAATACAAAAATGGGGTTTGGGGAAAAAATGGGGAAAATTTGGGGAAAAAATGGGGGAATTTGGGAAAAAATAAAAAAATAATGGGAGCTGCCTCAGAGCCATCATCCTCTTCAACCCCGGTGGGTTTGGGGGGAAAAAAGGGGAATTTGGGAAAAAATTAAAAATTGGGAATTTGGGAAAAAGCAAAAATGGGGTTTGGGGAAAAAATTGGGGAAAAAATGGGGAAAAATTGGGGAAGAAATGGGAAAAAATGGGGAAAAAATTGGGAACAATGGGAATTTTGGAAAAAAAGAATTTGGAAAAATCCCTAAAAATTCCCCAAAAAATTTCCAAAACATTTCTAAAAATTCTCCAAATTTTTAAAACAATTCTCTGAAAATCTCCAACTTTTTTTGGTCTGAATTCCCCATTTTTTGGGGATTTTTGGGTGGAATTTTTTGGGTTTTGGGTGGAATTTTTTGGGATATTTTTGGGATATTTTGGGATTGGAATTTTTGGGGTGAATTTTTGGGATTTTGGGTTTTCCAGATGCCAAGGGGCTCCTGAACCTTTCGGAAATTGAATTTTTGGGGGTTTTTAAGGTGGAATTTTGGGGTTTTTTTGTGGAATTTTTTGGTTTTTGGGTGGAATTTTTTGGGATATTTTGGGTTCGGATTTTTTGGGGTGAATTTTTGGGATTTTGGGTTTTTCCAGATGCCAAGGGGCTCCTGAACCCCTCGAAAAATGAATTTTTGGGGGTTTTTAAGGTGGAATTTTTTGGTTTTTGGGTGGAATTTTTTGGGATATTTTTGGGATATTTTGGGATTGGAATTTTTGGGGTGAATTTTTGGGATTTTGGGTTTTTCCAGATGCCAAGGGGCTCCTGAACCTTTCGGAAATTGAATTTTTGGGGGTTTTTAAGGTGGAAATTTGGGGGTTTTTTGTGGAATTTTTTGGTTTTTGGGTGGAATTTTTTGGGATATTTTGGGATTGGAATTTTTGGGGCGAATTTTTGGGATTTTGGGTTTTTCCAGATGCCAAGGGGCTCCTGAACCTTTCGGAAATTGAATTTTTGGGGGTTTTTTTGTGGATTTTTTTGGTTTTTGGGTGGAATTTTTTGGGATATTTTTCGGATATTTTGGGATTGGAATTTTTGGGGTGAATTTTTGGGATTTTGGGTTTTTCCAGATGCCAAGGGGCTCCTGAACCCCTCGAAAAATGAATTTTTGGGGGTTTTTAAGGTGGAATTTTGGGGTTTTTTTGTGGAATTTTTTGGTTTTTGGGTGGAATTTTTTGGGATATTTTGGGATTGGAATTTTTGGGGTGAATTTTTGGGATTTTGGGTTTTTGAGATGCCAAGGGGCTCCTGAACCCCTCGGAAATTGAATTTTTGGGGGTTTTTATGGTGGAATTTTGGGGTTTTTTGTGGAATTTTTTGGGTTTTGGGTGGAATTTTTTTGGGATATTTTTTGGGATTGGAATTTTTGGGGTGAATTTTTGGGATTTTTGGGTTTTCCAGATGCCAAGGGGCTCCTGAACCTTCGAAATTGAATTTTTGGGGGTTTTTTTTTGGTGGATTTTTTTGGTTTTGGGTGGAATTTTTTGGGATATTTTTGGGATATTTGGGATTGGAATTTTTGGGGTGAATTTTTTGGGATTTTGGGTTTTTCCAGATGCCAAGGGGGCTCCCTGAACCTTCGAAATTGAATTTTTGGGGGTTTTTGTGGAATTTTTTGGGTTTTTGGGTGGAATTTTTTTTATATTTCTGGGATATTTTGGGATTGGAGTTTTTGGGGTGAATTTTGTGGATTTGGGGTTTTTCCAGATGCCAAGGGGCTCCTTAATCACTCGGAAATTGAATTTTTGGGGGTTTTTAAGGTGGAATTTTGGGGGTTTTTTGTGGAATTTTTTGGTTTTTGGGTGGAATTTTTTGGGATTTTTCGGGATTGGAATTTTTGGGGTGAATTTTTGGGATTTTGGGTTTTTGCAAATGCCAAGGGGCTCCGGAACCCCTCGAAAAATGAATTTTTGGGGGTTTTTAAGGTGGAATTTTGGGGTTTTTTTGTGGAATTTTTTGGTTTTTGAGTGGAATTTTTTGGGCTATTTTGGGATTGGAATTTTTGGGGTGAATTTTTGGGATTTTGGGTTTTTCCAGATGCCAAGGGGCTCTCCAACCCCTCGGAGGTGGAGCTGCTGAGGGAGAAGGTTTACGCCTCGCTCGAGTCCTACTGCAAACAGAAATACCCCGAGCAGCAGGGCAGGTGAGAAATGGGGAAAAAAATGGGAATTTGGGCAAAAATGGGGAGAGAAGGGGAAAAATGGGGAAAAATGGGGGAAAAATGGGAAAAATTGGGGAAAAAATGGAAAAAAAATGGGGAAAAAATGGAGAAAAATGGGGAAAAAATGGAGAAAAATGGGGGAGAAATGGGGAAAATTGGGGAAAAAATGGAAAAAAAAGTGGGAAAAAAAGGGGAAAAAATAGAGAAAAAAAGGGAAGAAATTGGGGAAAAAATGGAAAAAAAAGGGAAAAAAGTGGGGAAAAAATGGAGAAAAATGGGGAAAAATATATAAAAAAAAGGGGAAAAAATTGGGAAAAAATGAAGAAAAAACAAAAAAATTGGGAAAAAAATGGGAATAAACAGAAATATTCTAAGCAGCAGGGCAGGTGAGAAATGGGGAAAAAAGTGGGAATTTGGGAAAAAATGGGGAGAAATGGGGAAAAAGGGGAAAAATGGGGAAAAATGGGAAAAAAAGCCAAAAAAATGGGGAAAAATGGGAAAAATTCAGAATTGAGGGAATTGTGAATTTTGGGCTGAAATTTGGATATTTTGGCCGTTGCAGGT
The DNA here is from genome assembly GCA_034336665.1 of Luscinia megarhynchos. Classification (NCBI taxonomy): domain Eukaryota; kingdom Metazoa; phylum Chordata; class Aves; order Passeriformes; family Muscicapidae; genus Luscinia; species Luscinia megarhynchos. The sequence goes on along the minus strand of JAPFBE010000468.1, from coordinate 6,909 downwards.
TTGCCAAGCTGCTGCTGCGGCTGCCGGGGGGAAAATGGGGAAAAAGAATGGAAAGAATTGGTGAAAATAGTGAAAAAAATAGGGAAAAGAGAGAAAAATATTGGGAAAAAAAACAAAGGGGGAAAAAATGGGGTGAAAATGGAAAAAAAATTGGGAAAAAAGGGAGAAAAAATGGGGGAAAAAAGGCAAAAAAATGGGAAAAAATGGGAGAAAAAAGGGAGAAAAAATGTGAAAAAAAGGGAAGAAAATGTGAAAAAATGGGGTAAAAAAAGCCGAAAAAATGAGAAAAAAATGGGAAAAAATGGGAAAAAAAAGCCAAAAAAATGGGAAAAAATGGGGAAAAAATGGGGAAAAATGGGGAAAAAAGGGAGAAAAAATGGGGGAAATTGGGGAAAAAATGAGAAAAAAAATGGGGAAAAAACCAAAAAAGAGGGAAAAAAATGGGGAAAAAAGCTAAAAAAATGGGGAAAAAAATGGGATAAAATCAGAACGAGCTGGAACTGTGAATTTTGGGCTGAAATTTGGATATTTTGGCTGTTGCAGGTTTGCCAAGCTGCTGCTGCGGCTGCCGGGGGGGGAAAGGGGAAAAAGAATGGAAAGAATTGGTGAAAAGAGTGAAAAAAATGGGGAAAAAAGGGGAAAAATTGGGAAAAAGCCCCAAAAATGGGGGAAAAAATGGGGTAAAAATGGAGAAAAAATGGGGAAAAAAAGGGACAAAATGGGAAAAAAAAAAGAAAAAAATTGGGGAAAAAAGCCAAAAAAATGGGAAAAAATGGAGAAAAAAGGGAGAAAAAATGGGGAAAAAAGGGAGAAAAAATGTGAAAAAAGGGAAGAAAATGTGAAAAAATGGGGAAAAAAAAGCCGAAAAAATGAGAAAAAAATGGGAAAAAATGGGAAAAAAAAGCCAAAAAAATGGGAAAAAATGGGGAAAAAATGGGGAAAAATGGGGAAAAAAGGGAGAAAAAATGGGGGAAATTGGGGAAAAAATGAGAAAAAAATGGGGAAAAAACCAAAAAAAATGGGAAAAAAATGGGGAAAAAAGCTAAAAAAATGGGGAAAAAATGGGATAAAATCAGAATTGCTGGAATTGTGAATTTTGGGCTGAATTTTGGATATTTTGGTGCAGGTTTGCCAAGCTGCTGCTGCGGCTGCCGGCGCTGCGCTCCATCGGCCTCAAGTGCCTGGAGCACCTTTTCTTCTTCAAGCTCATCGGGGACACGCCCATCGACACCTTCCTCATGGAGATGCTCGAGGCTCCCCACCAGCTCTCCTGAAAAAAACCCCAAAATTAAAAAAAAATCATCAAAATTCAAATTTTCCACCCAAAAAAATCCCCGGGCGGAAATTCCCACGGGTTCGTCGCGTTTGGGTTTTTTTGTTGGTTTTGTGTTTTCCTCCTCCCTTCCCCCTCTCGTTGCTCCCTATGGGTGCTCAAAAAGAGGAAAATTTGGGAATTTTAGCCTAAAATATTCTGAAATTGGTTTTCCCAAATTTTCCCTTTTTTTTCCCAATTTTTTCCCCATTTTTTTCCCCATTTTTACAATTTTTTCCCGATTTTTTCTTGGTTATTTCCATCAATTTTTCCCCATTTTTCCTCCCCTCGTTGCTCCCTATGGGTGCTCAAAAAGGAAAATTTGGGAATTTTAGCCTGAAATATTCTAAAATTGGTTTTCCCAAATTTTCCCTTTTTTTCCCAATTTTTCCTGATTTTTTCCCCCATTTTTTCCCATTTTTTCTCCCATTTTTTCTCGTTTTTTCCCATTTTTCCATCCCTTCGTTGCTCCCTATGGGTGCTCAGAAAGAGGAAAATTTGGGAATTTCAGCCTAAAATATTCTAGGATTAGTTTTCCCAAATTTTCCCTTTTTTCCCAATTTTTTCCCCATTTTTTTCCCATTTTTCCAATTTTTTCCCGATTTTTCCTGGTTTTTTTCCATCAATTTTTCCCCATTTTTCCTCTCCTCGTTGCTCCCTATGGGTGCTCAGAAAGAGGAAAATTTAGGAATTTCAGCCTAAAATATTCTAGAATTATCTTTCCCAAATTTTTCCTTTTTTTCCCAAATTTTTCCCATTTTTTTCCCAAATTTTCCCTTTTTTTCCCAATTTTTTCCCTCTTTTTTTTCTCCCAATTTTTTCAATGCTTTTTTCCCATTTTTCTGTCCCCTGCTGTTCCCCTATGGGTGCTCAAAAAGGAAAAATTTGGGAATTTCAGCCTAAAAATATTCTTAAAATTGGTTTTCCCAAATTTTCCCTTTTTTTCCCTAATTTTTCCCAAATTTTTTCCCCATTTTTTTCCCCAATTTTTTTCTCCCATTTTTTCTTTTTTTCCCCATTTTTCCATCCTCTCGTCGTTCCCTATGGGTGCTCAGAAAGAGGAAAATTTGGGAATTTCAGCCTAAAATATTCTAGAATTAATTTTCCCAAATTTTCCCTTTTTTTCCCAAATTTTTCCCATTTTTTTCCCAAATTTTCCTTTTTTTTCCCAATTTTTTCCCATTTTTTTCTCCAAATTTTTCTTTTTTCCCTAATTTTTCCTCCCCTGCTGTTCCCTATGGGTGCTCACAGAGGAGAAAAATTTTGGGAATTTTACTCAAAATATTCTAGGATTTGTTTTCCCAAATTTTCTCTTTTTCCCAATTTTTTTCCCCAATTTTTCCCAAATTTTCTATTTTTTCCCCCATTTTTTCCAATTTTTTTCCCATTTTTTTCCACCCATTTTTTCTCTTTTTTCCCCACTTTTCTTCCCCTCGTTGTTCCCTATGGGTGCCTCAAAAGGAAAATTTGGGAATTTCAGCCTAAAAATATTCTAAAATTGGTTTTCTCCTAAATTTTCCTTTTTTTTCCCTTAAATTTTCCCAAATTTTCCCCCATTTTTTCCCAAATTTTTTTCCCAGTTTTTTTTCCAATTTTTTTCCCCATTTTTTTTCTCCCAATTTTTCTCTTTTTTTTCCCCATTTTTCCCTCCCCTCGTTGCTCCCTATGGGTGCTCAGAGAGAGAAAATTTGGGAATTTTACTCTAAAATATTCTAGGATTTGTTTTCCCAAATTTTCCCTTTTTTTTCCAAATTTTCCCAATTTTTTCCGAATTTTTTCCCAATTTTTTCCCAATTTTTCCCCATTTTTTCCTGATTTTTTTCCCAATTTTTTCCCCAATTTTTCCTGATTTTTTCCCAATTTTTTCCCCAATTTTTTCCCCAAATTCCCCCAAATTTTCCCTTCGTGTCTTTTGGGGGTCCCGCCCCTCCCCCACCCATTTTTTGGGGTTCCCCACTTAGCCCTCCCCTGAAAATACTTCCCAAATTTCCTCTAAATTCTCTCCCCTTCCCCCCGAAAGCACCCCTTTGACTCCTCCCCATCCCAAATTTTGGGAAGGAATTTTTTATTGATCCCCTCAGGAACTTCCTCAAAAATTCCCAAAAAATTCTTTAAAAAATTCTAAAAATTCCCAAAAATTCTAAAAATTCTCCAAAATTCTTAAAAATTCCCAAAATTTCCTTTTCCCTCCCCAAAAAAAGCTTTGGATTTTCAGTGAATAAAAGTTGCTGCTTCTCAGTCAAATTTTGGGGAATTTTGGTGATTTTGGGGGAAATTTGGGATTTTTGGGGGGGGAAATTTTGGGAAAAATTTGAAAATTTGGGATTTTGGGGGAGATTTTGGAATTTTTGGGGAAAATTTGGGGATTTTGGGAGGGAAAATTTGGGATTTTTGGGATGAAATTTGGGAATTTGGGGGAAATTTTTGGGGAAAAATTAGAAAAATCTGGGATTTTGGGGAAATTGTGGGAATTTTGGGATTTTGGGAGGGAAAATTTGGGGTTTTGGGAGGAAATTTGGGATTTTGGGGAAATTTGGGGATTTTTGGGATGAAATTTGTGATTTTTGGGGGAATTTGGGGGAAATTTTGGAATTTTGGGGGATTTTGGAGGAAATTTGGCATTTTTGGGAGGAAATTTGGGATTTTGGGGAGGATTTTGGGATTTTGGGGATTTTTTTGGGGATTTTGGGATTTTGGGATGAAATTTGGGATTTTTGGGGGGAAATTTGGGAAAAATTAGAAAATTTGGGATTTTTGGGGAAATTAGAATGTTGGGGATTTTGGGGGAAAATCTGGGATTTTGGGAGGAAATTTTGGGATTTTTATCGGGAGGATTTTGGGATTTTTGGGGAGAAATTTGGGAAAAATTAGAAAATTTGGGACATTTTTGGGGAATTGGGGAAATTTTGGGAAACTTTTGGGGAAAAATTTGATTTTTGGGAGGAAATTTGGGATTATTGGGGAAAATTTGGGATATTTTGGGGAAAATTGGGAATATTTGGGGAAAATTTTGGGATTTTTAGGGAGGAAATTTGGGATTTTGGGAGGAAATTTTGGGGATTTTTGGGGAGGATTTTGGGAGGATTTTGGGGAAAATTTGGGAATTTCGGGAGTGAAAGATCTTTGGGGATCTGGAGGCAAATTTTGAGATTTTTGGGGAAAATTTGGGGAGCTTTTGTGAAAATTTGGGATTTTAGGGGGAAATTTTGGGAAAATTTGGGAATTTTTGGGAAAATCGGATTTTGGGATTTTTGGGGGATTTTTTGGAATTTGGGATTTTTGGGGAGGGAATTTGGGATTTTGGGGGAGATTTTTGGGATTTTTCCGGGAATTTGGGATTTTTGGGGAGGGAAATTTTGGGATTTTTGGGAGGGAATTTGATTTTTGGGAGTATTTTTGGGATTTTTGGGGGAATTTTGGGATTTTTGGGAGGGAATTTTGGGATTTTTGTGATAAATTTTGAGGCATTTTGGGATTTTTGGGGGAGTGGAATTTTGGGGATTTGGGGACTTTGGGGGGAATTTTGAGATGGAGTGGATTTTGGGATTTTGGGAATTTTGGGACTTTTGGGGAGGAAATTTGGGGTTTGGGGAGATTTTTTGGGAATTTTTTTCCCGAATTTGGGATTTTTAGAGGGAAATCCAGAATTTTGGGGAATTCGGGATTTTGGGGGGGAATTTTGGGATTTTTGGGGGAATTTGGGATCCGAAGAGGAAATTTTTGCAGGATCTTTGGGGCTGTGAGGAAACTTTTGGGGATAGGGTGATTTTGGGATTTTTAGGGGAGGGAAGTTTTGATGGGAATTTTGGGGATTTTTACGGGGAGGAAATTTTGGATTTTTGGATAGGGAATGGGATTTTAGGAACTTTGGGATTTTTTGGGGGAGGGAATTTTGGGAGTTTTTGGGAATTTTGGGTCTTTGGGGAATTTTGGGGTTTTTGGGGAATTTTGGGGATTTTTTGGGGTGGAATATTTTGGATATTTTAGATCCTCAAACCCCCTAAATTTCTAACCCCTGAACTCCCAAACCGCCGCATTTTTGGGATTTTTTGAGTTTTTTGGGATTTTTTCCAGGAAAAAATCTGCGGTCGGGAGCCGAGGGAGGGAGGCGCTGCCCTAAAAAAATTTTTTGGTTTGCCAAAATTCCCTGGGGTGGTTTCCAAATTTGGGGAGGACAGAGGAGCTCTGTGAGGGGGATGAAGGAGCGACTGTGCCCCAAAAATTTGGGAATTGGCCAAAAAAAACGGCGGGAGGGAGGGGGGAGGGGGAGGGGAGAGGGGAGAGGAAAAAATCGGGGAAAAAAGGGGAAAAATGGGAAAAAATGGGAAAAATGGGAAAAATGGGAAAAAATGGGGAAAAAGGGAAATGGGGAAAATGGGGAAAAAATATTAAAAAATTGGAAAAAATGGGAAAATGGGAAAATGGGAAAAATCGGGAAAAAAGGAAAATGGGAAAATGGGAAATGGGGAAAATGGGGAAAAATATAAAAAAGGAGGAAAAAAATGGGGAAAATGGGAAAAATCGGGAAAAATGGGGAAAATGGGGAAAAAGAAAATGGGGAAAAAAGGGAAAAAAGGGAAAAGGGAAAAATGGGGAAAAAAGTGGGAGAGGAAAAATGGGAAAAATGGGAGAAAATGGGAAAATGGGGAAAATGGGAAAATGGGAAAAATGGGAGAAAATGGGAAATGGGGAAAAATATGTGGAAAAAATAGAGAAAAATGGGAAAAATATGGAAAAATGGGAAGGGGAAATGGGAAAAAGGGGGAAAATGGGGGAAAATGGGAAAAATAGGGAAAAATGGGAAAAAGGGAAGAAAATGGGAAAGAAAATGGGGAAAAATGGGAAAAATGGGAAAAGGGGAAAAAAGGGAAAAAGGAAAATGGGAAAAGAAAAAATGGGAAAATGGGAAAATGGGAAAAATGGGAGAAAAAATGGGATGGGGAAAATGGGGAAAAATGGGAAAAATGGGGAAAAATGCAGGGAAAAAGGGGAAAATTGGGGATGGGAAAAAAATGGGAAAAATGGGAGAAAATGGGATGGGGAAAAAAAGGGAGATGGAAAATGGGGAGGGAAAAATGGGAAAAAGGAAAATGGGATAAATGGGGAAAGGAAAAAGGGAAAATGGAAAAAATGGAAAATTGGAAAAAATGGAAAAATGAGAAAATGGAAAATGGGAAAATGGGAAAATGGAAAAATGGGGAAAAAGGGGAAAATGGGAAAAAGGACAATGGGAAAAGGGGAAATGGAAATGAGAAAAATGGGGAAAATGGGAAAATGGGGAAATGGGAAAATTGGCAAAAATGGGAAAATGGGAAAATGGGAAAGTGGAAAAAATGGAAAAATGGGGAAAATGGGAAAAAAGGAAAAAGGGGAAAATGGGAAAATTGGAAAATGGAAAAAATGGGGAAAATAAGGAAAAAAAAATGGAAAATGGGGAAAATGGGAAAATGGAAAAATGGGAAAATGGGAAAATGGAAAAAGGGAAAATGGGAAGGAAAAATGGGGAAATGGGGAAAGAGGGAAAAATGGAAAATGGGGGAAAAGGGGAAAATGGGGTAAAATGGGAAAATGGAAAATGGGGATGGAAAAAAAATGGG
>JAPFBE010000467.1:0-48630 GCA_034336665.1 Luscinia megarhynchos | reverse complement strand
GGGACTCGCGCGAGTTCTCCACCTGGACCGAGAGCCGCTGGAAGGACATCCGGGCGCGCATCTTCCTGGTGGCCAGCGGCGAGCTGGAGGTGGGGCTGGGGGCGGGACACGGGGAGGGGACACGGGGGCGGGACACGGGGATGGGGACAGGGACACGGGGATGGGGACACAGGAGACGGGGACAGGGGGATGGGGACAAGGGACACGGGGGGGGGGAGGGCATGGGGGATGGACACGGAGGGGACACAGGAGGGGACAGGGACACGGGGAGGGGGCGGGATGGGGACACAGGGGAGGGACAGGGACACGGGGATGGGGACACAGGGACACAGGGATGGACACTGGGACACAGGGGTGGGGATGGGGACAGGGACACGGGGATGGGGACAGGGACACAGGGAGGGGACAGGGACACGGGGCTGGGGACGGGGATGGACACAGGGACACAGGGGTGGGGACAGGGACACGGGGCTGGGGACAGGGATGGGCACTGGGACACAGGGATGGACACAGGGACACAGGGGTGGGGATGGGGACAGGGACACGGGGATGGGGACAGGGACACAGGGGGAGGGGACAGGGACACGGGGCTGGGGACGGGGATGGCACTGGGACACAGGGGTGGACACAGGGACACAGGGGTGGGGATGGGGACAGGGACACAGGGACACGGGGGAGGGGACAGGGACACAGGGGAGGGGTTGGGGATGGGGACACTGGGACACGGGAGGGGGACGGAGATGGACACTGGGACTTGTGGGGTGGGGACACAGGGACAGGGATGGGCACAGGGACACAGGGGACATGGATGGGGACACTGAGGGGACACAGGGATGGGGACAGGGATGGGGACACTGAGAGGACACCAAGGGGACAAGGATGGGGAGAGGGACAGGGTTGGGGACAGGGACATGGGGATGGGGACACAGGGAGGGGACACAGGGACAGAGATGGGGAAGGGACACAGGGATGGGACAGGGATGGGGACACAGAGGGGATGGCACAGGGAGGGACCCTGGGGTGATCCCAATCCCAAATCCCCTTCTTAGGGTTCCCAATCCCCAAATTCCCAGTCCCAAATCCCCAAATCCAAAATCTCCCAAATCCAAAATTTCCCAAATCCTAAATCTTCCCAATCCCCAATTTCTAAATTCCCAATTCCCAAATTCCCAATTCCAGCTGCTGACCCTGTCCCTGGGTGTCCTGGTGCTGCTCCTGTCCCTGCTCTGCACTTTCCTCATCAATGCCAAAGCCTCGCTGCTCTTCGGGCTCCCAGCCCCTCCTGGCTCCTCAGGATACTGAAAATCCGGGAAAAACTCATGGAATGGGTCTGGGAAATCTGGGAATCCCCCCTGGATGCTGAAAATCCGGGAAAAACTCGTGGGATGGGTCTGGAGAATCTGGGAATCATCTCCCAGATACTGAAAATCCAGGAAAACCCCATGGGGTGGGCTTGGGAATCCCCCCTGGATACTGAAAATCTGGGAAAACCTCGTGGAATTCTGCCCTGGAAAAGCTCCTGGTGCTGGAAATGCCAGAGGTGTTCCTTGGGGGGTGGAAATTCCTGGAATTCTGGGTGGGATCCTCTGCCCTGAGGGGGAAAATTCCCAAAATTCCTGCTTGGATCCCGTGCACTGAATGAAAAATTCCCAAAATTTCAGGTTGGATCAATACCCTGAGTGAAAAATTCCCAAAATTCCCAGTTGGGTCCAATGCCCTGGGTGGGAAACTCCCAAAATTCTTGTTTGGATCCGATGCCCTGAGTGAGAAATTCCTGGAATTCCCACTTCCCTGAGTGGCCAATTCCCAAAATTTTCCCAAATTCCTGGTTTTTCTCAGGGTGGAACTTTCCCCAAAATCCGGATGAAGGAAGAATAGGGGGGGGGATTTTTTTTTTTGGGAATTGTGAGGAATTCCAGGAGGTCTGGGAATGTCCCGATGGAAAAAGTCCCTTTTATTTTTTTTCCCCCTGAGATTTGTAAATATTATAAATAAATCCGTGGAATTCCCAAGGAAGTTTGTTTGGTTTTTTTTCCAGTTTTTTTCCTCATCGGAGCCACAGGGGAAAAAAAAAAAACCAAAACGGGGGGAGTTTGGGATTTGGGAAAAGTCGGGATTTGGGGGGAAAAAATGGGAAGAGCCAGGAAAAAAATGGGAAAATCAGGGAAAAAATGGGGGAAAAAAGAGCCAGGAAAAGATGGGAAGAGCCAGGAAAAAAACGGGAAAAGCCAGAAAAAAAGTGGGAAAGCCAGAAAAAGTGGGAAGCAGATGGGCAGGAGGAGGAGGAGCCGCTTTTGCCGGGATTGATGAGGGATCGGGAAAAGCTTTGGGGTGACAGATGGGAGGGACAAAGGCAGGAAAGGGCCGGGGCCAGATGGGCGCGGGAGGAGCGGGAATTTGGGAATTGGGGCTGGAAATTCGGGATAATGAGCCTGGAATTTGGGAATTGGGGCTGGAAATTCGGGATGATGAGCCGGGAATTTGGGAATTGGGGCTGGAAATTCGGGATAATGAGCCGGGAATTTGGGAATTGGGGCTGGAAATTCGGGATGATGAGCCGGGAATTCGGGAATCGGGGCTGGAAATTCGGGATAATGAGCCTGGAATTTGGGAATTCGGGCTGGAAATTCGGGATGATGAGCCGGGAATTTGGGAATTGGGGCTGGAAATTCGGGATGATGAGCCGGGAATTGGGGCTGGAAATTCGGGATAATGAGCCTGGAATTTGGGAATTCGGGCTGGAAATTCGGGATAATGACCCTGAATTCGGGAATTGGCTGGAAATTCGGATAATGACCCGGGAATTCAGGAATAGGGGCTGGAAATTCGGGATAATGAGCCGCGAATTTGTGAATATGGGCTGGAAATTCGGGATAAGGAACCGCGGGCCCGGAGAGCTTCCGATGCTTCTCTAATTTTTGGGAAAAGGGAACAAATGCAGGGGAAAAAAAAGAAAAAAAAAAGGATGAGCGCAGGGAATGAGGCCCCGGGACAACCTGGGGAGAAATCCCGGGAATTCCCGGGACTGGGAATGAAGGAAATCCCCGCAGAACCTTCCCGAGTCCGTGGGATCTTTGGGATCTGTGGGATCCTGGGATCATCCCTGGATGAAATCCCCCATTCCCAGCAATTCCAGGTGGGAATCCCGACCCGGGGAAAAAAAAACAAAAAACCGGGGCAAACTGAGCCGGGACCATCCCGAAGGGAATTTCCCGGGAAAGAAAATCCCAGTTCTGGGATCGGGCGCTGGACCCGCGTCCCCAGTCCCGCTCCCCGTTTTGGGGTCAGCCCGGAGCCCCCAAATCCCGTTCCAGGAGCATCCGGGCTGGGAAGAGCGCCCGGAATTCCCGGCGGGAGGCGCTGGCAGGCGCGGGAGGCTCCGCTCGCTCCCGGCTCATTCCCGGCTGGAATCGCGCCCGGAGCCCGCGGCCTCAGCTGCGGCCGGGCCGGGAACGAGCCCAAAAAATCCCCTCGGGGCGGCGGGGAGGGGGGTTCGGGGTGGGAGTGTGGGATTTGGGATGATGGATGTGGATTTGGGGTGGGGATTTGGGATTTGGGATGGGGAGTGATGGATGCGGGGAGCGCCGGGAATGATCAAAAAAAAAAAACCAAAAAACTCTCGGGGTGGCGATGGGGAGGGGGATTCGGGAATGAGGGGTGGGGGTTTGGGATGGGGATTTGAGATTTGGGATTGGGGTGAGGGTTTGGGATTTGGGGTGAGGGTTTGGGATTTGCAATGAGGGTTTAGGATTTGGGGTTTGGGATGAGGGTCCCCGTTCCAATCCCTGTCCCCATCTCTCTCTGTCGCTGTCCCCCCTCCCCCGTCCCCATCTGTCGCTGTCCCCATCTCCTGTCTCTCTCTCTCTTTCTGTCCCTGTCCCCATCCTCATCCCTGTCCCCATCCCTGTGTCTCTCTGTCGCTGTCCCCGTCCCTGGCTTCATCCCTGTCCCCATCCCTGACCCCCATCCCTCTCTCCCTGTCCCCATCTTTCTCTGTGTCCCTGTCCCCATCTCCTGTCCCTGTCCCCATCTCCCTGTCCCTGTCCCCATCCCTGTCCCCCATCCCTGCCTCTCTGTCCCCATCCATCTCCCTGTCCCTGTCCTCATCCGTGTCGCTGTCCCCATCCCTCTCTCTCTCTGTCCCCATCCCTCTCTCTGTCCCTGTCCCCATCTCCTGTCCCTGTCCCCATCTCCCTGTCCCTGTCCCCATCCCCTGTCCCTGTCCCCATCTCTTCGTCCCCATCTCTCTGTCCCCATCTCTCTCTGTCCCCATCTCCTCTCTGTCCCCATCTCTCGTCCCTCTGTCTGTCCCCCATCTCTCTCTGTCCCCATCTCTGTCCCCTGTCCTCCCTGTCTCTCTCTGTCCCCATCTCTCTCTGTCCCCATCCCTGTCCCTGTCCCCATCTCTCTCTGTCCCCATCTCTCTCTGTCCCCATCCCTGTCGCTGTCCCCATCTCTCTCTGTCCCCATCTCTCTCTGTCCCCATCTCCCTCTGTCTCCATCCCTGTCGCTGTCCCCATCTCCCTCTGTCCCCATCCCCGCCCCTCCCTCTCGGCCCCGCGCCCGCCGCGCTCGCAGCTGCTCCCGGATCGGCCCCGGAGCCGCGGGCGGCGACACGCGGGGCTCAGCTGGCGACAGAGCGGGGACAGAGCCAGGGCCAGCAGCGCCAGCAGCGCCGCGGCAGCGGGAGGGGACAGCGGGGACACGAGGGGACACGAGGGGACAGCGGGGACAGAGAGGGGACAATGATGGGGACAGGGATGGGGACAGCACCGCCAGCATCGCCATGGCAGCGGGAGGGGACACGGACAAGGGACAGGGAACTGTCCGGGGAAGCCACGAGGAGGGACCAAGGGTGGGAGAGACCCCAAATATTTTGGGACAGACCCGAAATGTCCCGGGACGAGCGGAAGAGTCCCGGATCCCGGCCCTGGGAGGGGCGGGACGGACCCGCGTGGGTCGGGAGCGCCGGGATCTCCCTGGAACCGGAGCGGATTTTCCCGATTTTTCCCGATTTTCCCGGAGCTGAACTGGGACAATCCCAGCAGAGCCAGAGCAGAGGCGGCCCCAAAGGTCGCTGTGTCCCGGCTGGACACGGGATCCCCATTCCCGGTTATTCCCGGCTCTTCCCGGGTTATTCCCGGGCTATTCCCGAGCTATTTCCAGTTATTCCCAATTATTCCCGGGCTGTTCCCGATTATTCCCGAGTTTCCTCGTTTTCCCTTTTCCCTCTCCACCACAGTGAATTTTCCGGGCGGGATTTATGGGATGGAGGCTCTGGATGATTCCAAAGGGACCCGCAGCGTCCTCAGAGCTCCAGAGCCTCGGGATCCACCGGGAATGCCGCTCCAGGTTATTTTTCCCATTTCCCGGACCGGGAATGCCGCTCCAGGCTCTTTTCCCCTCTTTTCCCGGCCCGAATTCTCGCTGGAAAGGCGGGAATGCCACTGCGGGCTCCCTTTTGCCATCTCCGGGGTCCTTTTCCCATTTTTCGGGACTGGGAATGTCTCTCCAGTCCGTTTTCCCCTTTTTCCCGAACGGGGAATGTCTCTCCAGTCCCTTTCCCCTTTTTCCCGAACAGGGAATGTCTCTCCAGTCCCTTTTCCCCTTTTCCCGGACCGGGAGTGCCGCTCCAGGCTCTTTTCCCCCTTTTCCCGGCCCGAATTCCCGCTGGAAAGCAGCACCGGGAGCAGCTGTCGCCTTTTCCCCGGCCCGCATCCAGCGCGCCTCTCCCGAGGGGCTCCTGGGCAGCCAATGGAATCCCGAATTCCCGGTTTTCCATATTTATGAGGAAAAGGGAGGGGGAGCGGGAGAGGCCACGAGGCTCCCGGGTCGGGCCCGGGTGGATAAATTGGGAATTTTTTGGGGGAGCGGCGAATTCCTCCTTGGAGGCTCCGAGCCGGCGCCGCTGCCCCGGGAATCCCGGGGTTGTTCCCGGATTGTTCCCGAATTCCCACCCGGATCCATCGCGGGACCTCGGGAGAATCCAGGGAAAGTTTTTTTCCTTCCTTCCTCCATGGATGGATGAGCCGAGAGGATCCCAAATCCTGGGAATACCTGGAGGAGAAACGCCGGGAATGCTGCGGGATTCGGGGTAAGGCGACTTCTCCAGGGATGGGGAATTCCCGATCCAAAACCGGGATCCGGGCGGGAATTCGGCCCCGGATTCCCGGGAAAAGCCTCGATCCCACTGCCGGGTTTGGCTCCCGAATCCCCTTGGAAAAAGGATTTTTCCTGGGAGGGTTTGGAAGCAGGGAAAAGGAAAAGAACCCGCCTGGAATTGGGATCCCGCTTGGTTTCCAAGGAAAATTATCGGGAATTTCGTCACGCCGAGGGTTGGGAATGGGAGGAAAAGGGCGAGGGAGGAGGGGGAAGAATTCCCGGGGTTTTGCTGGGAAAGTGGAGGCTGAGCAGGAATCCGAGCGGCTGGATTTAGGAACGGGGCGGTTTCCCCCCCAAAAAATTAAATAAAAATTGAGAAAGAGGCGCTGGGAGCGGGAATTCCAAGGAAAAGCTTTGGGAGCACCGGGAGTTTGGAGCCGGGAATGAAACTTGAGTTTTCCCCCGCAGTGTCCTGCTTCCCTTCCAAATTCCCTCTCAAGGGGCCAAATTCCCAAATAATTCCCAAATAATTCCCGATTTCCCGCCTCTCGGAGTGAACCCGAGCCGGGGGTGACCCCTAACATCCAAATTCCCGGGGATTTCTTTGGGAGACTCAACGGGAAAAATCTCCCCCTGCCCTCAGACGGATTTTTGGGAGCTGTCGGGCGGCTCTGCCCAAATTTTTTGGGGGGGAGGTGGGAAATTCCCATCATCCCAACCTTGTAAAAAATCGGGATCGGGGCCGCTCCTGCGCTGTCCCGGTGGATTTGGGATCCATCCCCAGCTCGTTCCCGGCCGCTTTTCCCTTCCAGAAGTTTTTCCCTTTTTCCCTGGACGAGCCCGTGATTCTCAGATTTCATGGGGATGAGGATGAGGATGAGGAGGAGGAGGAGGAGGAGGAGGAGGAGGAGGAACATTCCCAGCTCATTCCCATCTCGTTCCCGGCCGCTTTTCCCATCCCGAAGTTTTTCTGCTTTTCCCTGGACGAGCTCAGATTTCCAGGGAAGGCAGCGGGGATGAAGATGAGGAGGAGGATGAAGATGGGGATGAGGATTAGGATGACATGAGGAGGAGGATGAGGAGGATGAAGATGAGGATGGGATGAGATGAGGAGGAGGATGAATAGGAGGATGGGGAGGAGGATGAAGATAAAGATGAGGAGGAGGAGGAGGATGATAAGGAGGATAAAGACGACGAGGAGGATGAGGACAAAGATGAAGATGAAAATGAAGAAGATGAGGATGAGGTCAATAATGAGAATGAAGATTAAGAAAATGAGGAGGATGGAGATAAAGATGAAGATTGAGAAGATGAGGATGATAATGAGGATGAAGATGAAGACGAGGACGGGGACGAAGATGAGGATGGTGATGAGGATGAGGATGATGGCGAGGCTGAAGAAGATGATGAAGATAAAAATGAAGATGAAGATGAAGGCGAGGTTGATGATGAAGACGAGGTTGATGATGAAGACGAGGATGGGGATGATGAGGATGATGAAGAAGAAGAAGAAAATGATGATGAGGATTATAAACGCAGACGAAGACGAGAACGATGACGGCAATGAGGACGATAGTGACGCCGAGGATGATGATGAAGGTGATGAAGACGCAGCGGGGCGGGTCCCGCTCTCTCCGCTCCCCTCGGGCGCAGCTGCGGCCGCTCCATCTGTCGGGGGCGGGGGGAGGCGACAGCGGCGACAGCGGCGACAGAGGCGACAGACGGGGCTCGGCGGCGACACAATGGCCGGGCCACCCCCGGGGCGACCCCGGGACACTTCGCGGAGCCCCCGGCGCTTCCCGGAATTCCCGGATTTCCCCGGATTTCCCGAGTTTCCAGAGCTTCCCCAACTTCCCCAGCTTCCCGAGCTTCTCCCGCTTCCCGAATTTCCAGAGCCTCCCGGATTTCCCAAATTTTCTGAATTTCCAGAGCCTCCTGAGCTTCCCGGGTTTCCCGAATTTCCAGAATTCCCCGATCCTCCTGAGTTCACCGAATTTCCCGAGCTTCCCGAATTTTTCAGTCCTCCCAAATTTCCCGCATTTCCAGAGCTTCCCGAGTCTCCCGAACCTCCAGAGCTTCCCAAATTTCCCAATCCTTTTCCATCCAGGAGCTGGAATTCCCCGAGTTTGGTTCCCAAAGTAGCCGGAATCTCACAGGGAAAAACTGTGGAAAATCCTTCATTTCATTTCATTTCATTTCATTTCATTTCATTTCATTTCATTTCATTTCATTTCATTTCATTTCATTTCATTTCATTTTCATTTTCATTTCATTATTTGATCTTACTTTTTTCTTTATTTCATTTATTTATTTTATTGTCTTATTAATTTATTTTATTCTTTTATTTTATTATTTCATTTTAATTATTTTACTTTGATGCCTTTTCCAGCTCCTTTCCTACCCGGAGCTGAAATTCCTGATCCTTCTTTTCCAGACCCCTGAGAGCTCCTGACTCCCAAAAAATCTCAAAAAGCACAGAAAAAAATCTGCTTTACATAAAAAAAAATCCTTTTTATATTAAAAAACTCCTTGATTTATTTGTTTTATTTTTAATTCCCGATCTTTCTTTTCCAGACCCGTCGGGATTTGACCCCCGAGGGCTCCAGAGCCGCATCCTGACCCCAAAAACCCCAAAAATCACGGAAAAAACTCCTCGAGTTCATTTTCCTGCATTCCCGGATTTCCTCCCTGTGGAAATTTTCTGCCGGAATTCCCGAGGAAAATGCCCCAAATCCCGGCTGGGATGTGATGAGGAGGAGGAGGAGGAGAATCCCCACGGGCCTGGCTGGGGAACCCCAAATCCAGGGACAGGAACCCCAAAATCGGGCGCGGGAATCCCAAATTCGAGGACAGAGACCCCAAATTCAGGAACTTCTGCAGAAGAGGCGACCCCAAAACATCGGGATCAGACACCAAACCATCGGGATCAGACCCCAAAACATCAGGATCAGCTAGGAGAGACCCTAAATCATTTGGATCAGCTTCTGGTGTCCCCAAAATATCTGAGACAGACAGGAGGTGACCCCAAATTCCTGGGATCGATCAGGAATTGTCCCAAAACTCTAAGATAAGTTTGGAATTGTCCCCAAATCCCGAGATCCATCAGGAATTGTCCCCAAACTCTGAGATAATTTTGGAATTGTCCTCAAATTCCGAGATCCATCAGGACCTGTCCCCAAACCCCAGGAACAGAGGAAATTGTCCCCAAATCCCGAGATCGGTTTGGAATTGTCCATAATCTTCAGGATCAGTTGGGAACTGTCCCCAAACTCCGAGATCCATCAGGAACTGTCCCCAAACTGTGAGATCAGTTTGGAGTTGTCCCCAAACCCTGAGATCCAGCAGGAATTGTCCCCAATCTCCAGGATCGGTTTGGAATTGTCTCCAAACCCTGAGATAATTTTGGAATTGTCCCCAAACTCCGAGATCCATCAGGACTTGTCCCCAATCCTCAGGATCCATCAGGAATTGTCCCCAAACTCTGAGATCCATCAGGAATTGTCTCCAAACCCTGAGATAATTTTAGGATTGTCCCCAAACTCTGAGATCCATCAGGACCTGTCCCCAGTTCCCAGGATCCATCAGGAATTGTCCCCAAACTCCGAGATCCATCAGGAATTGTCTCCAGTCCCCAGGATCCATCAGAAATTGTCCCCAAACTCTGAGATCCATCAGGAATTGTCCCCAGTCGCCAGGATCCATCAGGAATTGTCTCCAAACCCTGAGATAATTTTGGAATTGTCCCCAAACCCCGAGATCCACCAGGAATTGTCCCCACACCCCGAGATCCACCAGGAATTGTCTCCAGTCCCCAGGATCCATCAGAAATTGTCCCCAAACTTTGGGATCCATCAGGAACTGTCCCCAGTCGCCAGGATCCATCAGAAATTGTCCCCAAACTCTGAGATCCATCAGGAATTGTCCCCAAGCCCCGAGATCCATCAGGAATTGTCTCCAAACCCTGAGATAATTTTGGAATTGTCCCCAAGCCCCGAGATCCATCAGAAATTGTCCCCAAACTCTGAGATAATTTTGGGATTGCCCCCAAACCCCGAGATCCACCAGGAATTGTCTCCAGTCGCCAGGATCCATCAGAAATTGTCCCCAAACTCTGGGATCCATCAGGAACTGTCCCCAAACTCTGAGATCCATCAGGAATTGTCCCCAAACCCTGAGATAATTTTGGAATTGTCCCCAAGCCCCGAGATCCATCAGAAATTGTCCCCAAACTCTGAGATAATTTTGGGATTGCCCCCAAACCCCGAGATCCACCAGGAATTGTCTCCAGTCCCCAGAATCCATCAGAAATTGTCCCCAAACTCTGGGATCCATCAGGAACTGTCCCCAAACTCTGAGATCCATCAGGAATTGTCTCCAAACCCTGAGATAATTTTGGAATTGTCCCCAGGCCCCGAGATCCATCAGGAATTGTCTCCAGTCCCCAGGATCCATCAGGAATTGTCCCCAAACTCTGGGATCCATCAGGAACTGTCCCCAAACTCTGAGATCCACCAGGAATTGTCCCCAAATTCTGAGATCCATCAGGAATTGTCTCCAGTCGCCAGGATCCATCAGAAATTGTCTCCAAACCCTGAGATAATTTTGGAATTGTCCCCAAGCCCCGAGAGCCGCCCGGACCCCCCGCTGCCCGCGGCGAGGGATGATGCTGAGCTCGGGAGCAGGCGGCTCTGGACGCTCCGCGCCGCGGCCCGGCCCCGAGCCCTCTCCCGGCGCCGCGGCGGGGCCGGCGCTGCCCGAGGAGCCGCGGAAGGAGCAGCTGAGCCGCGAGGAGCGGGTGGCGCCGGCGCCGCGCCACGGCCAAGTACCGCACGGCGCACGCCACGCGCGAGCGCATCCGCGTGGAGGCGTTCAACGTGGCGTTCGCAGCCGAGCTGCGGCGGCTGCTGCCCACGCTGCCGCCCCGACAAGAAGCTGTCCAAGATCGAGATCCTGCGCCTGGCCATCTGCTACATCTCTCCTACCTGAACCACGTCTCTGACGTGTGACCGCACGGTGGGTCCGTCTGTAGTGTCCATCTGTCCATCCTTGTGTCCATCTGTCCATCTGCTACATCTCCTACCTGAACCACGTCCTGGACGTGTGCCCCGTCGTGTGTCGTCAGGTGTCCGCCTGTCCATCCCTGTGTCCATGTGTCCATCTGCTACATCTCCTACCTGGAACCACGTCCTGGACGTGTGACCGCCTGCATGTCCGGCTCTGTGTGTCCATGTGTCCATCCTTGTGTCCATCCCTGTGTCCATCTGCTACATCCTCCTACCTGAACCACGTCCTGACGTGTGACCGTCCGCCTGTCCGTCTGTGTGTCCGTCTGTCCATCCCTGTGTCCATCCCTGTGTCCATCTGTCCATCTGCTACATCTCCTACCTGAACCACGTCCTGGACGTGTGACCGTCCATCTGTCCGTCCGTGTGTCCATGTGTCCATCCTTGTGTCCATCTGTCCATCCCTGTGTCCATCCTTGTGTCCATCTGTGTCCCATCTGTCCATCTGCTACATCTCCTACCTGGAAACCACTCCTGGATGTGTGACCGCCCATCTGTCGATCTGTTATTCCATGTGTCCATCGGTCCATCCTCGGTATCCTGTCCGCGTGTCCATCTGCTGCATCTCCTACCTGAACCGCCCTGGGCGTGTGCGTCGATACCTGTCGTCCATCTGTCCATGTGTCCATCCTTGTGTCCCGATCTGTCCATCCTGCTACATCCATCGTGTCCATGTGTCCACGTCCGTGACGTCTGACCATGCATCTGCATCCACGCCCTGTGTCCCATGTGTCCATCTGCTCTCGTGCCCGTCTGGGTGTCCGAGTGTCCATCTGCTCCATCCCTGTGTCCGTGTGTCCACGTCTGCGACATGCTCGACTCATCGTCTATCTGTGTCCCATGTGTCCATCTGCTACATCTCCTACCTGAACCATGTCCTGGACGTGTGACCGTCCCTGTGTCCATCTGGCCATCCCTGTGTCCATCTGTGTGTCCATCTGTCCATCTGCTACATCTCCTTCCTGAACCACGTCCTGGACGTCTGACCGTCCCTGTGTTTGCCCATGTGTCCATCTGTCCATCCCTGCGTCCATCCCTGTGTCCATCTTTGTGTCCATCTTTGTGTCCATCTCTGTGTCCGTCCCTGTGTCCAGGTAAGTGTCCATCTGCTGGCATCTTCCCTGCCTGGAACCACTGGCCCTGGATGTGTGACCGTCCGTGTGTCCATCCCTGTGTCCCGTGTGTCTGTCTGTCCATCCCTGTGTCTGTCCATCCCTGTGTCCGCGGTAAGTCCATCCCTGTGTCCGTGTGTCCTGCTGCCCTCGCTGCTCCCTCCCGGGCCCTCCCCCGAGTTGGGCAGCAATTCCAGAGGGACGTGAGCCACAAAATTCCAAATTCCAGGGATGGAGCCGCTTAATTCGCGGGGATTCGACCCTACAAATCCCGTTTGGAGCAGCACTCCACAGGAACTGGCAGCAATTCCAGAGGTTTGGAGCAGCACCTCCAGAGTGACCTGGAGCACGACAGAGAGCTGGAAGAGCCAATCCCAGAGAGCTGGGACAAAGCAAACATCCAGAGGGATGGAGCCACAAATTCCAGATGGATGGAAGAGCAAAACTCCCTGGGGACTGGGAGCAGCCCCAGAGGGATGGAGCAGCAAAACCCAAAAGCCTAGAAGAGAAAATTCCAGAGGAACTGGAGCAGCAATTCCCTGAGGGATGGGAAATCCCAAAAGGTTGGAACACACACTTCCAAGGGTTTGGGAGCTAGCAATTCCAGAGGGAACTGGAGCAGCAATTCCCAGAGGGATGGAGACAGAGATTTGGGACAGTGAAATCCCAAGTGAGCTGCAGTTCCCAGAGGAGCTGGGACCAAAATTTCCAGAGAACTGGAGCAGGAATTCCCAGAGTCGAGTCCCTCCTTTCCCCCAGACCCTTCCCCCTGCCTCTTCCCTGTGCCACGAGGATATTTGCATGGAATTAATTTATTTGTCGAGAATTATTTATTATTACGCATTACTATTTATTACTATTACTATTAATGATTTATCTGCTGTGTCTTTGTGTGCTGGGGAAAGGAAAAAGGCTCTGTCCCCATTCCCAAAACTGGGTCAGTTTCCATTTCCCCATTTCCCTCGCTCGTTTCTCAGTCCCACTCCCCTTTAGGGGTCACTTTTCATTCCCAATCATCTTTTAGAGTTGGTTTTCCCCATTCCCAAACCCCTTTTTAGGGACGCATTCATTCCCAAACCCTTTTAGGGTCACTTTTCCCCATTCCCATTCCCCAAACACCTTTTAGGGTCACATTTTCCAATTCCAATCTTCTTTTAGGGTCACTCTTTCCCCATTCCCAAACTCCTTTTAGGGTCACTTTCCCCATTCCCCCATCTCCTTTAGGGTCACTGCACCATTCCAATTGTTGTAATCCACCCAATCTACCATGGGGTTGGTTTTCATTCCCAATCTTCTACGTCACTGCTTTCCCCATTTCCCAACTCTCTTTTCAGTCACTTTTCATTCCCCATCCCCAAACCCCTTTAGGTCACTTTTCCCCCATCCCCCAAAACTTCCCTTTAGGGTCACTTTTCCCCATTCCCAATCATCTTTGGGGTTGGTTTTCATTCAAAGGCCTTTTAGTCACTTCTTCCCCCATTCCCAAAACTTTTAGGGTCACTATTCCCCATTCCCATAGCATCATTCTAAACCCCTTTAGGGTCACTTTTCCCCCATTCTATTCCCCCATCCCTCCCTTTTAGGGTGGCTTTCACTCCAGCAGACTAAACCCTTTCAGTCGCGGCCCCATCTGACATTGTCCCCTCGCGCAATGGAGCTCCTCAGCTCATTGAGATCTCCGCTGGCAGGTGGGAATTCCCGGCCTTTGGTGGTCCTGGCTGCTCCGAAAGCCTTTTTGTCACTACTACTCGCTTTCCATTCCCGATTTTTCCCCCTTTTCCAGCCCTTTACCACTGACAAAATCCCTCTTCCTGCTGCAAAGTGGATCGGGATGTTCTCGATTTTCCTTGGGAAAATCCACGCTCGGACAGGATGCTGCCCTGGGTTTGGGATAAAAAAATCAGGGAATTGCTCCTGGATTTGGGATAAAAATCACAGGATTGCTCCTGAGTTTAGGGGTAAAAAATCAGGGAATTGCTCCTGATTTGGGATAAACTCAGGGATCGTTCCTGGGTTTAGGATAAAACCACAGGTTGTTCCTTGGATTTGGGATAAAACTTCCAGGAATTGTTCCTGGGTTTTTGGGATAAAAATCCAAGGTTGCTCATTTGTGTTTGGGATAAAAATCTTTGGGAATTTGTTCCTGGATTTAGATAAAATTCCATGGACTGTTTCGCCTTTTCCTCAGAAGAATTTGGGAGTCCCTGTGGAGACCCCATAACCTCCCCAATTTGGGAACATCCCTCCCTCAATTTGGGGACCTATAAGCCCCTTAGGGTCATGTCCCCATTAGGTTCCCAAACCCTTCAGGGCTCCTTTTTGTCCTCATTGTGTCCCCAAGCCCTTTTTTAGGGTTAATTTCCTCTATTGTGTCCCCAAACCCCCTTTAGGGTTAATTGTCCCCATTGTGTCCCTTAGAGCCTTCAGGGGCTTTGTTGTCCCTATTGTGTTCTCCTAAAACCCCTTATGGGGCTGCATGGGAGGGCGGCCCTAGGTGCAGTGCTGGGACTGGGCGTGCCTCTTCCAGCTGCCGCAGCCCCATCTGGCCTCACTCCCATAAATCATCTCGCAGCGAGCTCAGCCTCATAAATCATCCCTTGGGCAGTTGCTGTGAGGGGCGGCGTAGGGGCCCTAGCTGCGGGACTCCTTCACAGCAATGGGGTCACTCCAGGAACTCCCCGCATCTCTACAGCAATGGGGTCACTGGGACCCTCAGTACAAACCCCAGCATTAATGGGGGTCCTTGGGACCTGGGTTTGGGGTCACGAGGACCTCGGTTGGGGCCTGGGACCTGCTTGGGGTCACTTTGGGACCCGGTTTAGTCACCAGGGACCTGCTTGGGGTCACCAGGGACCTGGGGCTTGGGGTCCCAGTAGCCTGTGGTCTTGGTTCCCCTCATGGGAGTAGGGATTATGGGGTGGGGGCACTGACCCCCCATAACAGCTGGGTCTTATAACGCTATTGCCCCCTCAGCCTAAATTCTCTTCACTCTGTCCCCATCGCCTCACCCCAAAATTTCATATCCCTCTTCTTCACCACTTTGCCCCTCGCCCCCACCTCCTCCCAAATCCCCACAAATCCCCCTTGTCCCCCCAACTCTATATTCCTCTCTCCTATCTCCCTCGCCCCTTGGCCCCAAATTCTAAAATCCCCTAATATCCTCCCCAATCCCCAGCCCCAAATCTCCCCTTTCCCCTAATATCCCATCGCCCCCAGCCCCAACTCTAAATTTCCCTATTTCCCTGGCCTCTGCCCAGCCCCCACCCTCCCCATCACCCCAGCCCTCCCAATCCCCCATATCTCCCAATCCCCCACTACCCCCTCACTTCCCCATCCCCAGGCCCTCCCCACCCCCACCCCTTCAGCCTGAACCCAAATCCTTATAATCCCATCACCCCTAGCCCCAAATTCCCCAATTCCCCTGCCCCGGCCCCAAAACCCCCCATTCCCCCACTCCCCATCACTCCTGCAGCCCAAATTCCTTAACCTCCCTCACCCCCAGCCCCAACCTTAATCCCCCACACCCCCCACCCCACTTCCCAATACCCCCAGCCCCAAATCCCCACCCCCACTCGGCCCCACCCCCAATTCCCCCACCCCTTTCTCACTTCGAACCCAAATCCCCCCATATCCCCCCCATCACCCCCAGCCCCAAATTCTAAATTCCTGCCCCCCGCCCCTTAAAACCCTCCCATTCCCTTCTAATTCCCCCCATCACTCCCAGCCCAAATTCCCTCTGAATCCCCCCCATAATGCCCCTGCCCTAAATCCCCCAGACATCCCTCTACTCCCCCCACTCCCCCCCGCCCCAAATCCCCATTATCCCCAGGCCCCAAATCCCCCCACCTCACTGCCTCCCCAAATCCCCCATTATCCCCACTCTTACCCCTCTGCCCCAACCCCTTAATTTCCCCTTAACTCTCACTCTTAACCTAAAATCCCCCTCTACCCCCCACCCCTCTAATTTCCCATCACCCTCGGCCCAACAACCCCCACCTCTAATTCCCATCGCCCCCAGCCCCAAATCCCCCCCACCCCCACTCTGCCCCAAATCCCCCACCTCTAATACCCCCTCACCCCCTAACCCAAATCCCATCCCCCCCATCACCCTCTAGCCCTAAATTTCAATCCCCCTCACCTCTAACCCAAACCCCCTTAATTCCCCTTAATACCTCACCCCCCTAACCCAAACTCCCCCACCTCTAATCCCCCATCACCCCCCGCCCCAATCCCCAAATCCCCCAACTCTTTCAGCCCTTCCCTGCCCTGCCCCTGCTGCCATTGATGCCCAGCACGTATTTCAATCCCGCCAGTAGCCTCCCTGCCCCCATTGGTTTGTTTGGGGCGGGGCCTGTTCCCACCTTCCCATTGAGAGTGGTTCCTGGCATTGGCTGCGCCCCCTGCCTGGGGACCCCTCGCAGAGCCCTCGGTTGTTCTCGGGGCTCTGGGGTGACTGGGGTCGCTCCTGCTGGGGCTGGAAGCTGTGGAGCCCCCTCGTGTGTCCCCAGCACCCCTGAGGGTGTCACTGTGTCCAACAGGCCCTGCTGGCTCAGGGGTGCTGCTGCTCCTGAGCCCCCCAAAACTCGCACCCCCTGGCTCTCCTGCAAGCTGGGGGTCCCCAGGGGTGTCCCCATCCGCAGGGATGGGGCTGGGGTCTTCCTGGCGCCTCCTGCCCACCCTGGAACCGTTGGGTGGGGTAGGGGGTGACCCCCAAAAATCGGGGACCTGGCAGTGGGACCATCCTCAGGACACCCCAAACCTGGAGAGGGGTTGGACCGATCCTCCCACGACCCCGAACCCGGGGATGGTCTGACCTTCTCACGACTCCCTGGAACCCGGGGCCTTGGGACCAGACCTTGGTAACCCGGCCCTGCTTTTCGGGGGGCATTTACGTTCAGATCCTTTCCCTAACCCCAAAACGTGAGCAGCTGGGCTGTGCCCTCCTCGTGGGCTGAGACTCCTTTGGGAACAAATTTTGGGGGCTGAGCCTGGGACCCCTCTTGCCCCCACCCCGAGGTGCAAAGTGGGGGATGTGGGGACACGAGGTGGGGCTTTCACCCCACCGCCTCCCAAAAGCAGGGACCCTCCCCAAAAACGGGCATTCTGCCCCCAAAACCCCTCCCCAAGGCATTCACTCTCAAATTCTCTGCCTCGTGGGGTCCCTGAGTGTCACGGGGTCCCTGGCTGTCGGGGAAGTGGCCCCCAGGTGTCGGGGGTTCTCTACACACGGGGGTCCCCCGGGTGTTCGGGGTTTCGTCCCCGGATGTCCAGGGGTTCCTGGTTCTCGGGGGTCCCCTGGGTTTCCAAAGATGGGTCCCTGTGTATCCAGAGGGGGTCCCGGCTCTTGGGTGTCCCCTGTAATCCAGGGGGTCCCGGCTCTTGGGGGTCTCCTGGGTTTCCAGAGGTGGTCCTGCCTCGGGGTCCCCCCTGCTGTCCCCCCTTGCCTCAGGACAATGGCTCCCCGGAGCGGTGCTGGAGCAAGTGAGTGCAGACAATGCAAGGGAGCGGCCCGGGTAGGGGCGGGGCCTGGGCCAAGTGAGGGGGCTCCTGGGAACCGGGTTTCTCCGCTTCCCTCCCTCCCTCTCTCTCCTCCCTCCCTCCCTCCCTCTCCCTCCCTCTCCCTCCTCCTTTCCTCCTCCTCCCTCCTCCTCCGCCGCCGCCGCTGCCTCAGTGTGGGGACGCAAAGGTGGCGGCGATGGTGAGTGCGGGGTTTGGGGGCGCCTCCCTGGGGATCCCTCTGGATGGTTCCCAGCCCTGGGGAAGGGGCCGAGCCGGGCCGGGGCCGCGTTCCTCAGGAAAGCCCCTGGGAGCCAAGTGGCTTTTCCTCTGGGCTGGCGGTGTCTGAGCCCCGAGCCGGCGCTGCAGCCCGGGGTGTGGGTGGGGAGGGGCGATAACCCCGGGACCCCCGGGACGCCCCTGTCTGTGGGATCCCTCCCTCACAGTGGTGTGACCCCTCTGGACCCCCGGGAATCCGCGCCTGGGTGGTGGCGATGGCACCGCGGTCTGGAGAGCGGCTTGTGCTCATCCCGGGGCATCTTTGCAGGGTGCTCCGTGTCACCTGTGGGTGTACCCGGCCAGTGTCCTTGGGTGTCCCCTGGTGTCCCCCATCACCTGTGGGTGCCCTTCCTGTGTCACTCTTTGCGGGGTGTCCTGTGTCCCCCTGGGTGTCCCCTCGGTGTCCCCCACTACCTTGTAAGTGCCCCCTCTGTGTCACCTTAAGGGGTATCCTCGGGTGTCCCTGGTGTCCTGTCACCTGCACGGTGTCCCCAGTGTGTCCCCTGTGCTGTCCTCCTGTCCCCCGGTGTCCCCCCAGTGTCTCCTTTTCCTCCCGGTGGTGCCATCCCTAGTCCCTCTCTGTCCTTCTCTCCCCTCAAGCTGTCCCTGTGTCCCCACTGTCCCTTGTGTCCCCTCCTCCCTTTGTGCCCTCATTGCCCAGGGCGGGCTGTCCTCAGTTGTCCCTGCCCCCCGTGTCAGGTCGGTGTCCCGCTGTCCCCTGTGTCCTTCCCTGCTGTCTCCTGTGTCCCCGTGTTCCTTTGGCCTCCTTTGCTGTCTCCTGTGTCGCCCTAAGCGTCCCCCATCTCCCCCATTTGTTCCCATGTCTCCCCTGTGTCCCCAGGCCGGTGTGGCACCCCTGTGTCCCCTGTGTCCCTACTCTCACATGTCCTTCTGTGTCCCTGTGTCCCCAGGCGAGATGTCCCCAGTCCCTGTGTTCCCCACGATGTCCCGGTGTTCCCTGGCCGGGCGTGCTGCTGTCCCCTCGGTCTGGACAGCCTGGGTGAGTTCATCGTTTATGCTGGTTCCTTTCGGGATGTCTGTGGAGCCGCTGGGAGTTCCGCAGCCCCGTCTGGGTTTTTGGATTTTTCGGGACCTTTCCCCTGCGTGGGCGGAGCTGGAAACACAACAGAACAACAACAACAACAAAAGAAATTTATTAAAAAACCCCAAAAATAATGGAATTTCAGGAATTAAAATCTCTTGTAGAAATTCTGGATGGGGCCGGGAGTCGATGGGATCCCAGGATTTTCCTGCGGCTTTGTGAAGTTTCGGATGGTTTAATTAATGAGCAATTCAAATACTAATCTATGGTGGCCGGACGGGGGGGAGCTTTGGGCTGCTGGCTCTTGGGGTCGAGGTCACCCTAAAAGTGTCCCCTTGCATTCCTTAGGAGGGGCTGGGGACATTCCCAGCCCCTTTTTGGAAATTTAGGATCCTGTGGACTGTTCCTGTTTTCCTCAAGGCTCCTGGCAGACAATGGGGCCGGAGGGTTAAGCCCTGAGGCTCTTGATCCGGATTAATTCTGGGATTTGGGGATGAGTTTTCCGAAGGCTGTGGAGGTTTTGTGCATCGGGAAAGAAGGATTTGGGAATTCCCAAACACCCTGGCTTGCCTCACAACTAAAGGGAATTCTTGAGCCCTGCTGCCCTCCAGGGTGTGGATGGAAGACTCCAGGGTTCTCCTGATCCCCGCACGGATCCTCGGCCCCTAAGGCCAAGCCTCCCCGGGATCCAGGAGATGTTCCAGACTGAGGAGATCCCCCAGTTGAAGCAGGAGCTGATGGAGAGGGAGTTTTCATGGGGATCCAGGAACCCCAGCCCTGGGTGGTCCAGGTGTCCTTGGGGCAGCAACTGGGATTTCTGGGGCTTCTCCTGAGAAAATCGCCGAATTCGGAAGCAGGGATGGATTTCTGGGATCGTCCTTCCCAAATCCCACGGAGCTTTTGGGATTGCTGGAAGGGATGGGAGATGGGATTTAGATTTCTCCAGGAACTCTGAGCTGCCTCTGGGAATTTGGGATGGGGACAAGGGTGGGAATTCCAGACCTTGAATTTTCACAATTTGGGATTCTCCAGGGATCCTCCAGCTCTAAGATTTGCTTTTCTCCTGGTCCTGGGTGGTGTTGGATCCAGGGAAGGGAAGTGGGAAAACTTGAATGGGAGCTGAGAAGAATCTGGAAAATCCTGAGGGAGCTAGGGGCTCAGCCTGGAGAAAAGGGGGGATCCAGGGGGAATTTGGGATCTGCCAGGAGTAGGGCCTGGGATCTGATCCCAGTGGATAGACAGGGAGGGAACGGGCCTCTGAGCTGGGCCAGGGTTGATTGGGATGAATTTTCCATGAAAAAGGGCTGGGAAGTGTTCAAGGGGTTTCCTCAGGAAGGTGGGTTGGATCCCCTGAGGGACTTCTGGAATTCTGGATGCTGATCCATCCTGCTTGGACTCGGTGACCCTCGAGTTTTCCCAGCCTGGACAACCCCTGGGATTTTGGAACCACATCCCAGATTCCCGAAAGGGATCCTGAGCTGGATTCTCCTGAAAAGGAGCCTTGGGATGCTCCCAGCCTCCCCCACTCTTCCAGGATGTGAACTGATCCTTTCATCCCCTGGATTCTCCTCTTCCAAGCTTGGGATTTTTCCTAGGAAAACTTTCATTCTGATCTGTCTGGACAGGAGCTTATTCTTCCTCGAATTCTCCCCTGGAGAAGAAACTTTTCATCTCAGAACGCTTTTGGATCTATTTACTTTTAATTTTCTCTAATTTTCTGAGGGATATTTGAAACTCCAGGCGCTGGATTTGAGGTTCAGGATCTTTGATCCCCAGCCCCATCCAGGAAAAAATTCCAGCCCGACATGAAGACGTTGGGATGGTGCAGCTCTCTCCCGACCCTGATTTTTTGGGAGCTTTGATCATCAGGATTGAACTGGGAATTTTGCCTCCTCCTCTTTGCATCTGGCTCTTTGGCTCGGCGTGCCTCCTCGGAGTCCAGGAGTCCATTCCCGACTTTTCCTGGGCTGTGGAACCGGCTCTGCTGGAAAAGGACTCAAAACTCCACTGCTGGGAACTGAAAGGATGAGGAAGCTCCTGGATTCCTCGCTGGAATCTTTTGGAAAGCTGCTGGGATGACAAAACCTGGTAGACCTTCAGGGATTCCTGGAAAATCCCGAATTTACTTTTGGTTGACCAATCACTGGGGCCACAAGAGACCTCGGAATGCCTGGAAAATCCACGGATTCATGGAAAACCCACCATCCCATCAGGATCTGCCCAACTCAGCACGACAAGCTTCCCAAAAGTCTCTTTGGGATGCCTGGAGTGGGGCATGAACCCATCAACACCTGTTGCTTTTCCCTGAGTGTTCCCAAAGGAATCCCTCAAGTGCCGGATTTGGGAATTTGTGGGATTCGGGATCTTTTTGGAGAGATTTGCACTTGGCTCAGGAATCTCGGAGTTTTCCAGATCCACAAAGTTTTGGGATTTAAGCTGAGATCTCGGGACATGCGGAGATTCGTGAATTTGTGGAATTTGTAGGATTCAGGAATTTGTGGAGTTTGGGGAATTCATGAGATCCAGGAACTTTGTGAGATTCAGAACTAGTGGGATTTCACACGTGAGATTCAGGAAATTCATGGGGTCTTCAGGAATTTGTGGGGTTCAAGAATTTATGGAGATTTTGGAATTCTGTAGGATTTGGGAATTCCGGGATTTCAGCACCGTGAGATTTAAATTCCGGATTTGAGGAATCTCGGTGGAGGATCCTGTGGAATCTCAAGTGGGATTTGGGGAATTTCGTGAGGATCCAGGAACTAGGTAGGTCTGAGTCAATGGGATTCAGAGGAATTTGATGAGATCTGGAATTTTGCAATTCTGTGGGATTTGAATTCAAGAGATTTTGAATTACGTAAGGTCCTAAGAATCCATGGGATCCAGGAATTTGCGAGATTCAGGATTTGGCAATTTTGTGGGATTTGGGAATTCATGAGATCTGGGAATTTGCAGGATTTGGGAATTTTGTGAGATCCAGCAATTCAGGAATTCAGGAAATTTGTGAATTCACAGGATCAGTGAATTGTGATTCAGGAATTTCGTGAGATCTCGGGAATTCACGTTTCATACTGTATGCTTAGATCCCAAGGCCTTGTAGCGTACTCGGAATCGGTAGCCTGTGGACGGGCAGTCAAATGAAATCCACGATTCAGTAACGGTGTATCAGTGCAGCATCGGTGCTCGGAATTCCTCGGGATCCGTGTCTCAAGGGATTCACTGGTGGAATTCAAGGACATTTGTGAATCTCAGGGATTCAGGAATTTCACGAGATTCAGGAATTCGGTGGAGATTCAGGAATTGCGGATTTTAGGGAGATTTCGTAGGAGGAAAAGCTCCAGAATTCCCTCCCATTTTATTTTATTTTGTGTCCCCAGCTCCAGGCGTACGTGCCCTGAGCAGCCATGCCACCCGGCCCCTCGCCCGATGCAGCAGCAGCTCAGGGGGCCAGGCGCTCAGAGGCGGAGCAGCGGGAGCCGCCCGGTGAGGGACTGGGACGGTCCTGCTGGGAGCGCTGGGGGCACTGGGAGCACTGGGATGGATCCTGCTGGGAGCGCTGGGGGCACTGGGAGCACTGGGATGGGATCCAGCCCTTACTGGGGGCGCTGTGATGGATCATACTGGGGGCACTGGGAGCACTGGGATGGGATCCAGCCCTTACTGGGGGTGCTGGGATGGGATCCAGCCCTTACTGGGAGCACTGGGAGCCCAGGAATGGATCCTACTGGGAGCACTGGGGACACTGGGACAGGATCCATTCCTTACTGTGATTAATGGGGTTACTGCTACGGGATTCAGCCCTTACTGGTGTTACTGGTCCATACTGGGAGCCGGGGCCCCGTTCCCGTGTCGGTTCATTTCCGGCAGCGTTCCCACCGGAGATCCGTGCGGGACCCTCCGAATTCGGACAAGGAGTCCCCCTCCCCTCGCTCCCTCAGGCCTTAGCAGAATCGTGCATTTCCGCATGGAAACCTGAAGGCTCCGAAGGCAGCCGGGGGCTCCGAGCCGGGGCTGGGGCTGGAATCCCCAAAACTTCGGGGAAAATTCAACAGGATCATCCGAGGGGATCTGGAATTCATTGGGGTGGATCCAGGGGTTTGGGGTGTCTGGATTCCCCCAAAAACTTCGGGGAAAATTCAGTGGGATCATCCAAGGAAATCTGGGATTCCTTTGGGATGGATCCAGGGTTTGGGTGTCTGGATTCCCCCAAAACTTCGGGAGACTCCAGTGGGATCATCCAACGAAATCTGGGATTCGCGTGGATCCAGGGGATTGGGGTGTCTGGTTCCCCAAAAACTTCGGGGAAAATTCGGGTGGGAACATCTGAAATCGGGATTCCTTGGGGTGGATCCAAAGGTTTCCATGGGGGTTTGGGGTGTCTGGATTCCCAAAAAACTTCGGAAAATTCAGCAGGATCGTCCAAGAAATCCGAATTCCTTGTGATGGATCCCAGGGGATTAGGGTGTCTGGATTCCCAAAAACTGGAAAATTCAGTGGGAACATCTGAAATCCTGGGAATTCCTTGGGGGTGGATCCGAGTTCCAGGGCTTTAGGTTCCCAGAGCCCCTAAAAGTCCCTACGGGAGGATTTTCAGGATCATCCAAAGGATCCAACATCTCGTTTGGGGGTGCCCCTGGTTCCCCCAAAAACAGCAGGAAAAGGCAGCGAGTTCAGCAGCATCATCCCAATGGAATCCAACATTCAAGATTCCCAAGGACACACACAGCCCCAGATCCCAAATTCCTTTTTCCTCCTGACCCCAAATTCCCTCTCCCCTGTCCAATCCCAATTTCCCTTTTCCTGCCCAATCCCTAAATCCCCGTTTCTCCTTGACCCCCAATCCCCTTTCCCAGCCCCATTTCCCATCAGGGAATGGGATGCTGGGATCCTGAAACACTCTGGGACCTTTCCCCCTTACTGGTCCATACTGGTCTGTACTGTTCCATACTGGTCCATACTGGTCCACACTGGCCCATACTGGTTTGTACTGAGTTGTACTCTAGTCCATACTGGTTTTATACTGGTCATTACTGGTCCATACTGGTCTGTACTGATCTGTACTGTTCCATACTGGTCCATACCGATCCATACTGTGCCATACTGGTCTGTAGTGGTCCACACTGGCCTGTACTGGTCTATACTGGTCCATACTGTGCCATATTGTTCCATATTGTGCCATACTGGTCTGTACTGTTCCATACTGGTCTGTAGTGGTCCGATGCGGTCCATACTGGTCTGTAGTGGTCCATACTGTGCCATACTGTTCCGCTACTGGTCTGTACTGTTCCATACCGTCTGTACTGGTCCATACTGGTCCATACTCATGCCATACTGGTCTGTAGTGGTCCATACTGTGCCATACTGTTCCATACTGGTCTGTACTGTTCCATACTGATCCATACTGTGCCATACTGGTCTGTACTGGTCTGTACTGGTCCGCACTGGTCCGGCACCAGTGACGGTCCCCGCGTGTCCCCACAGGTGGGCGTGTCCCTTTCTCCCGAGCGAGGCCACCCCAAGGTGACAAGATTGAGCCCCTCAAGGCCACGGTCGATTTCCTGAAGGTGCCGCTGGGCCTGAAGAAGCCGCCCGCTGAAGGAGGCACGGGGAAAACTCCGGGGAAAAGCGCCGGGAAAGGCTCGGGAAAGGCTCGGACGCCGGGCTCAGCGCCGAGGCGCCGGCTGGAGCGCGCTGAGGCAGCCATGGACAACGAGTCCCAGTACTCGGGCTACTCCCTACAAATCCGGCCACTCCCGCGAGCTCCCCACATAAGCACAGGTCAGCCAGCTGCGTTCCCTGCCGTCCCCATCCTGGGGGATGTCCCCATCCTGCTTTTCCCAGTTTTTCCCCAGTTTTTCCACTTTTTTCCCACTTTTCCCCACTTCTTTCCGCTTTTTAGCCACTTTTTCCCACTTTTCCCACTTTTTCCCCTGCTTCTTTCCCACTTTTTTCCACTTTTTTCCCACTTTTCCCCACATCTTTCCCACTTTTAGCCACTTTTTCCCCACTTTTCCCACTTTTTCCCAATTTTTCCCTTCTTTCCCAATTTTTCTCCCATTTTTTCCCCACTTTTCCCCACTTTTATCCCTGCTTCTTTCCCACTTTTCCACTTTTTTCTCTCTCTTTTCCCCACTTTCTTTTTCCCAATTTTCCCCATTTTTCCCCAATTTCCCCACTTCTTTCCCCAATTTTCCTACCTTTTTCCCAATTTTCTCCCATTTTTTCCCACTTTTTTCCCAATTTTCCCCACTTTTTCCTCCCACTTTTTCCCACCTCTTTCCAAATTTTTCCCTCTTTTCTCTTACTTTTTTCCCTTCCTTTCTCACTTTTTTTCTCACTTTTTCCCAATTTTCCCTGCCTTTTCCCCACTTTTTTCCCCCACTTTTCCCTGCTTTTTTCCTCAAACTCCCCTGCTTTTTTCCTGCTTTTTTTCCCTCTTTTTCCCACTCTCACTTTTCCCCCACTTTTTCTCCCACTTCCCCAGTTTTTTCCCACCTTTCCCTGCTTTTTTCCCAATTTTTTTCCACTTTTTCACTGCTTTTTCTCCTCTTTTTTTCCCCAACACCCCTTTTTTCCCCTGCTTTTCCCCCACTTTCCCCCCTTTTGCCCTTTTTCCCCAATTTTTACTGCTTTTTTCCACTTTTTCCCACTTCAATTTTCCCCACTTTTTTCTCACTTTCCTCCTCTTTTCCCCTTCTTTTGCCCACATTTTTTCCTATTTTTATGGCTTTCCCCCACTTTTCCCCAGTTTTTCCCACATTTTTCTCTCTTTTTTCCCCCACTTTTTCCTCCCAATTTTTTCCCAATTTTTCTCACTTTTTCCCCACTTTTCCCCAATTTTTCCCCCACATTTTTTCTCTCTTTTTTCCCCCACTTTTTCCCCCAATTTTCCCCCACTTTTTTCTCACTTTTCCCCACTTCTCCCCCTCTTTTCCCCCAGGGACCGGCGGGAGCGGCACCGCTCAAAAGCCGGGACGGGAGACTAGCTGAGGACAAGTCGAGTGGCGATCCAAAGCGCCCGGGAGAGCCTTTGCTGGACAAGCGAATCCTCGCGGGGGGCGAGAGGTGGCGAGGCGGGCTCGGGATCCCCGGGTGGGAATTTCCGTGGGGGGCGGTCGAGCCGGTCGGGCGGTCCAGAAGCTTGAGAAAGGAAAATGAGGCTGACCTGGCCGGCCTCGGGGCTGGAGGACGCCCCCAAGGGATCCAAACCTCCGGATTAGCCCCAAATTCCCGCCTGGGCCGAGCATGAAATTGCTGCCCCACCCCAGGGTGCCCCTCGCTCCCCAGTTCTGGGATGCGCTCGGGCCGGTGCGGCGTTTCATCCTCCCCAAGCCGCCCGCGCCCGGCGGCTCCGGGCGCTTTTATGTTCCTGTTCCTGGGAATGGGGCTCCCAAAGCCAAACCTGCCCTGCCGTCCCTCTGGGAGAGCCCCAGGCTCCGGCATGCACTTTGGAATTAAATCGTGGAGTTGGCTGGGCATGAAACCTCCCATTATCCGGGCTGCTCCGAGGCTGGAATTGGGCACTGGCAGGGATGAGGAATCCGATGGAAAAATCAGTGCCAGCGCCCTCACCGGGAAGAGTTTCGGTTTTCTGGCAGAAATTTCTGGGGAAAATTCCAACTTCTGAGGGAGAAAAAACCCAAAAAATAATTCCAGGAATGTCCTGTCCCGAATTTTTGGGAATGTCCAGTGCCCAAAACCAGGAAGAGGAAAGACACACCGCGGACAGGGGGTGGGAAGGAATCCAGCTGGGAAGGAATCCAGGTTTTTGGCATCTTTCTGGCTGGGAGAGGAAGGTTTTGGAGCAGGGAAGGGCCTGTCGGATTCCCGACAAATTCTGACAATTCCCAGCAACAATTCCCAACAATTAGCAGCAATTCCCAGCGATAATTCCCAACAATTCCCGACAATTCCTGACAATTCCCGACAATTCCAGCAATTCCCAACAATAATTCCCAGCAATTATTCCCGACAATTCCGACAATTCCCAACAATTCGCGTAATTCCCAGCAATAATTCCCGACAATTCCGACAATTCCCGTAATTCCCGACAATTCCCGGCCGTCCCTGGCAATTCGCAGCCGTCCTGGCGTAGCAGTAGTCGGGGGTGTGCGAGCGTGTCCCTACTGGCCCTGCCAGCCTGGGGAGGAGGTTTGCTGGGAAATCCGGGCTTCTCGATCCCAAAGCTGCTCCTGCGGAGCCGGAGCTGCCCCAGAGGAAAAATTCCTGGCGAAATCGCTGCTGCTCCCAGGTCAGGCTGCGGTTCTGCCGTCCTGAGGAGAGGGATGGCTCCGGGAAGGGCTCCCGGGTTGGAGGTGGGATGGGGTTTGAGTTGGGAATGTCCCTCTGGGATTGGAGGGAATCTGGGGCCACCCTTGGGATGTCCCCAGGGTGACAATGGGGACATTTCTGGCTTGGAGGTGTCATGGGTGGGATGGGGTTTGGAGCTGGGAATGTCCCTCTGGGATTGGAGGAATTTGGGGGCCAACCCCATGTTCCCTTCCCAGGGTGACAGTTCCTGGTTAGGGAACTCTGGTGGGTGGGAAATTCTGGAGGTGATGTTGTCACCCAGCACCGGTGTGACACAGAGCCACCCTTTGGAATGTCCCCTGTCCCTTGTCCCCTGTCCCTTCCCCAGGGTGACACCTGGGTGGTGGGTGGGAGGTCCTGGAGGTGGTGTTGTCACCTGAGACAGGTGTGACACAGAGCCACCCCTCAGCATGTCCCTGTCCCCTCCTCAGGGTGACAATGGGGACACTCCTGGTTTGGAACTGTGAAGGGTGGGAGATTCTAGAGGTGATGTTGTCACCTGTCACAAGTGTGACACAGAGCCACCCCTCAGAATGTCCCTGTCCCCTCCCCAGGGTGACAATTCCTGGTTTGGAGGTGCAGTGGGTGGGAGGTCCTGGAGGTGCTGTTGTCACCTGCCACAGGTGTGACAGAGCCACCCCTCGGAACATCCCTGTCCCCTCCCCAAGGTGACAGTTCCTGGTTTGGAGGTGCAGTGGGTGGGAGATTCTAGAGGTGATGTTGTCACCTGTCACAGGTGTGACACACAGCCACCCCTCAGAACCCCCCGTCCCCTCCCCAAGGTGACAATTTCTGGTTTGGAACTGTGGTGGGTGGGAGGTCCTGGAGGTGCTGTTGTCACCTGGCACTGGTGTGACACAGAGCCACCCTTCAGAAACGTCCCTGTCCCCTCTGCAGAGTGACAATGGGGATACTCTTGGTGGGTGGAAGATTCTAGAGGTACTGTTGTCACCTGTCACAGGTGTGACACAGCCACCCCTCAGAACCCCCTGTCCCTCCCCAGGGCGACAACTGGAAGTGAGACCACCCGCGGTGGTGGCCGAGACGCGTCCGAGACACAGCATCTCCCACGATGACCTCACGGCGGCATCACCAAGGACATGGAGGACAAGCCCACCTGGACTGCTCCGCCACCTGGGGCGTGGCCTTAGGCGTGGCCCTGGCCCTCCTGGCCTTCCCTCACCCCCTTGGCCTTCCCTCCTCCTCCCGCAGCTGCTGTGGCGGGAGGAGCTGGGAAAGCTACTGACACGCCCTGCAGTAGCTCTTCATCTCGGTGGCCTTCAAACTCCTCATCCTCCTGCTGGGCAGCTGGGCCCTGTTCTTCCGCCCGGCCCAAGGCCTTCTTCCCCGCAGCGTCTTAGTCTTCGGCGCTGCTCATGGTGCTGGTCTTCCTGCTCGTCGTCTCCTACTGGCTCTTCTCACAGTCGCATCCTGGACTTTCATGCTGACCCGCAACTACAGCGCCCGTGGTGCAGTTCGCCCGTCTCCCTGGTGGGCCAGCTGCTCTTAGATCCCACTACCTGGCCGTGGTTCTGCTGGAGCTGCGGCAGCTCCAGCCGGATTCGCAGCTCAAGGCCGTGCTTTCGGCCGGCCGGTGCCAGCAGCTTCTAGCGTCGGCCACCTCAGGTGGGAAGCTGACATGGTGGCCTAGCTTGTGGTGGGGAGGGGATTTTTGTCTCCTGGTTGGCTGTTCCTGTGCTGGAGATAAGGATTTGGTGGTCTGGATGGATGTTCCCCACAGTGGGGACAGAGATTTGGTGTCCTAGATATGCGTTCCCATAGTGGGGATGGGGGATTTGGTGTCCTGGTTGGACATTCCAGTAGTGGGGATCTGAATTTGGTGGCCTGGATGGATGTTCCCACAGTGGGGACAGGAATTTGGTGTCCTAGGTGGATGGTCCTGTGGTGGGGATGGGGATTTGGTGGCCTGGGTGGATGCTTTCATGGTGGGGATGGAGATTTGGTGTCCTGGATGGACGTTCCTGTGGTGGAGATGAGGATTTTGTCTCCTGGCTGGACGTTCCCATGGTGGGGATCTGGATTTTGTCTCCTGGTTGGAGGTTCCAGTATTGAGGATCTGAATTTGGTGGCCTGGCTGGACGTTCCTGTGATGGGGATGGGGATTTTTTCTCCTGGTTGAATGTTCCCCTGGTGGGGAAAGGATTTGGTGGTCTGGATGGACGTTCCCACAGTGGGGACAGACATTTGGTGTCCTAGGTGGACATTCCCGTGGTGGGGATGGGGATTTGGTGTCCTGGTTGGATATTCCAGTAGTGGGGATCTGAATTTGGTGGCCTGGCTGGATGTTCCCATGGTGGGGATTGAGATTTTGTGTCTTGGTCGGGCATTCTCGTGCTGAGGACAAGGATTTGGTGTCCTGACTGGACGTTCCTGTGATGGGGATGGGGATTTTGTCTCCTGGATGGATGTTCTTGTGGTGGGAATCTGAATTTGGCTTGGATGGATGTTCTCATGATGGGTGTCACGGTGTGACTTGGGTTTTGCCAATTTTAATATGTTTAATTTTCTTTTAGAGGTAGAATTTAGGAATAGAGACAAGGCAGGCTCAAAACTTAAAAAGGCACAAGAAGAAATTTATTAATAACACAAAAAAAAAATTCGGAATAAGATTCCTAGATTGTTCCCTCTCCCTTCATTCCACATTTCTTACCAACAACATACAGAGAGCACTTCAGTCAGTTATCCACCCAAATAATCAGTTCAGTTCACTTAAAGGAGAAAAGTTTTTTTTTTTCAGCCCAGGAAAATAGTGCAGATTATTACTCTCCTCCCATTTTTTCACAGTCCTTCCAGAGCTGTGCTATGGGTTATGTTACACACTTGGGGTATCACTTTTAAAGGCAAGTTGCCGAAAAACAAAATTTTCTTCATCTCCTTCTCTATCAAATGTCTCTGTTCATATTCCAGTCTCAGAACAGAGAGAGCTCCATTTCCCCGAGGCAAAAAGTCTTCTACTCAAGCATCCAAACCTCCCCAAGTATATTTCACAGTTTAAAGGAATTTTAGTGAAGTCACAATCCCCTTAGCCCACAAAAAAGGTTTTCAGCTACTTATCAGTTGCATCTTTTCAATTTCTTCCCACCAGGAACTTTATCTTCATTCTGCTGACCTCTGTAGTCTCCATGCTTAATTTCTTCTCATTCAGGGGAGCTCAGGAGATCGAGAATCTTATCCAGGCATTAAGAGGTTAAAATTGTATCCAGATTGCGAAGAAACCACACGGGCAGCTGGAGGCCTCCTCTGCCATGTGGAGAGGCGAGCCGAGCTGAGCTGGCAGGGCCGGGGCCATGCAGCTGGTGCCAGGGGCCACCAGGCCAGGGCCGGGGCCACCTGAAGCCATGCGGTCGGGGGGATAAACCGGGACCATTTGGCCAGTGCCAGGCCGGGCTCCCCCTGCCGAGCCCAGAGCTGGGCCAGGGCCGGTGCTCCGGCCAGAGGCCACCTCACCCCTTGGGAGCTGGAAACCGAAAAACCCAACAGGCAACCCATTCCACTGTGATTTGTGAAAGCAAAAGAGGCCTCTATTGGTTTTCCGAGCTGTCCATCACCAAATCAGCTCTCTGATTGGTGCCAGCAGCTCACAGGGGAAGCTCCCAGAGACGGGAGAGTCCCCCCCCCCACTCCCCAGCCCCATGGAGCTGTCCCTGAGGCGAATCCACCCCTGCTCCCCAACATGTGAAACCAACACAGTGGGGATGGGGATTTGGTGGTCTGGCTGGACATTCTCATGATGGGGATTAGGATTTTGTGTCCTGGTTGGACGTTCTCATGGTGGGGATCTGAATTTGGCTTGGGTGGATGTTCTCATGGTGGGGATGGGGATTTGGTGTCTCAGCTGGGCGTTCCCATGGTGGGGATCTGGATTTTGTGTCCTGCGTGGATATTCTTGTGGTGGGGATGGGGATTTCGTGGCCTGGCTGGATGTTCTTGTGGTGGGGACAAGGATTTGATTGCCTGGCTGGACGTTCCCATGGTGGGGATGGGGATTTTGAGCTTTTCCAGGGAGGTTTTGGGATCTGATCCCCAGGAATGGGACAGGACAAGAGGGAACAGCCTGAAGCTGTGCCAGGTTGGAAAATTTGGGAAAATTCCTCGTGGAAAGGGCAGCCAGGCCTTGGAAGGGGCTCAGGGAGGGCTGGATCCCCAACCCTGGAAGTGTCCAAGGAATTCCTGGAGATTCCTCTGGATGACCAAAGGGATCAAGCCCAGCTCAGACTTCGGTGATCCTGGAGCTCTTTCCCTGCCTGGATCATCCTGAGGTGGTGGAATCATGGAATGCTTTGGGTTGGAAGGATCTTAAAGATCCATGGGCAGGACACCTCCCCCATCCCAGCCTGACCTTGGACACTTCCAACCACAGGGCACTCACATTTTTTCCTGGGAATTCCACCTCAGCCCCTCCTGTCCCTTGCTGTGTGCTCCCCTCCACGCATTCCCGACCCTCCCCACATTCCCATTTTTCCCACATTCCCGGTTTTCCCTCGCAGCATCCAGCGGGCAGCCGTGTGGATCCTGGAGAATTACTACCACGACTTCCGGTCTACAACCCCGCCCTCCTCAACCTTCCAAAATCCGTCCTGTCCAAGAAAATGTCCGGCTTTAAAGTCTATTCCCTCGGCGAGGGTGAGATTCCCACTTTTCCCTCAACTTCTCCTCTCCCGTTTTTCCATCCCCACCGTCGCGTTATTCCGCGGAATTTTTTTTTATTTTTTTGGGGAGGGGGAGCTCCGGGTGGTTTTTCCGAGCTGCTTCACCTCCCCGCAGAGAATTCCACCAACAACTCCACGGGGCAGTCAGTGGCGGTCGCTGGCTGGGCGTGCTGACAACAGCCACAGCGAGTTCTACTCACGAGGAGGCCGAGCACTGGCGCCCGAGTCGCGGAAAGCTTGCCCTGGCGCCAGATGCAGCTAGGAGACCCGCGGATTTGGGAATTCCACGGGTGGGGAGATTCCCAGGGGGGAAATCCCAGCTCGTCCCGAGGGTTGGGGTGGTTGGCTGGGTCTTCAGCCGAGTTGGTTGAAGTTTTTTTGTGTTCTGTCTCCCGTTTGAGTGAGTCCTACCAGGTCTGAGAGGTTTTCCATCCCAAATCCATGGGATTTTCTATCCCAGATCCGAGGAGTTTTCCATCCCAAATCCAAGGGGTTTTCCACCCCAAATCCAAGAACTTTTCCACCCAAAATCCAAGAACTTTTCTGCCCAAAATCCAAGGGGATTTCCACCCCAAATCCAAGGAATGTTCCACCCTAAACCCACAGTGTTTTCCATCCCAAATCCACAAGGATTTCTACCCCAAATCCAAGAGGTTTTGCACCCCAAATCCACAGGGATTTCCACCCCAGCTCTGACCAGTTTTCCTCCCCAAACACATGGGGTTTTCCATCTCAAATCCAAGGGGTTTTCCATCCCACATCCACAGGGATTTCCATCCTGGATCTGAGGAGTTTTCTATCCCAAATCCACCAGGATTTCCATCCCAAATCCAAGGACTTTTCCACCCCAAATCCACAGGGTTTTCCATGCTAAATCCACATCGATTTCCACCCCAAATTCATGGTGATTTCCACCCCAAATCCACCATATTTTCCACTCCAAACTCACAAGGTTTTCCACCCCAAATCCAAGAGGTTTTCCACCACAAATCCGCCGGGATTTCCATCCCAAATCCACGGGGGTTTCCACTCCAGATCTGAGGGTTTTTCCATCCCAAATCCATGTGGTTTTCCACGTGAAATCCACAAGGATTTCCACCCCAAATCCACAGGGATTTCCACCCCAAACCCACAGTGTTTTCCACCCAAGATCCGTGGGGATTTTAATCCCAAATCCAAGGACTTTTCCATCCCAAACCCACAGTATTTTGTACTCCAAATCCAAGGGGTTTTCCACCACACATGCAAGGGGTTTTCCATCCCAAATCCACAGGGTTTTCCATGCTAAATCCACACTGATTTCCATCCCAAATCCACGGTGATTTCCACCCCAAATCCACCATATTTTCCACTCCAAACCCGCAAATTTTTCCACCCCAAATCCAATAAGTTTTGCACCTCAAATCCACAGAGATTTCCACCCCAAACCCACAGGGATTTTCACCCCAAATCCAAGAGGTTTTGCACTCCAAACCCACGGGGATTTCCACCCCAAATCCACAAGGATTTCCACCCCAAATCCACGGGGATTTATACCCCAGATCCAAGGGGTTTTCCATCCCAAATCCACAGGGATTTCCATGCTAAATCCACACCGATTTCCACCCCAAATCCACAGGCTTTTCCACCCCAAATCCAAGAGGATTTCCACCCCAAACCCATGGGGATTTCCACCCCAAACCCACAGGGATTTCCATGCTAAATCCACACCGATTTCCACCCCAAATCCACAGGCTTTTCCACCCTAAATCCAAGAGGTTTTCCACCCCAAACCCACGGTACTTCCCTCCCCAAATCCTTGGGGTTTTCCACCCCATCTCAAGAGCTGTCCCACCCCAAACCCCGCGGGGCGTGCCCCTGTCCCCGCAGGCTGGTGGTGGCGGTGGAAGAGGCCTTCACCCACATCAAGAGGCTGCAGGAGGAGGAGCAGAAGAACCCGCGGGAGATCATGGACCCTCGCGAGGCCGCCCAGGCCATCTTCGCCTCCATGGCCCGGGCCATGCAGAAATACCTGCGCACCACCAAGCAGCAGCCCTACCACACCATGGAGAGCATCCTGCAGCACCTCGAGTTCTGCATCACCCACGACATGACCCCCAAGGTGCCCAGGGATGTCACAGAGGGGTTTTGATCCCCTTTGGGGTTGTCCCTTTTGGAGCCACTTGGGGTTGGGTTTTTCTCCTGGGGGATTGGGAATGGAGCTGGAGGAGATGGAGAAGGGAATGGGGGATTGTGAGGGGTTCAGGCTGGAGAAAAGGGGGATCCAGGGGGGATTTCAGGATCTGATCCCGGGGAATGGGACAGGACAAGAGGGAACGGCCTCGAGCTGTGCCAGGGTTGGATTTTTGGGATGATTTTTCCGTGGAAAAAGGGTTGGGAAGGGGAGGATCAGGGAGGGTTGGATCCCCATCCCTGGAGTGAATTCCTGGAGATTCCTTGGGATGGCCAAGTGGGGATTGGGCACAGCTCTGACTCTATGAGCTTGGAATTCTCTCCCTGCCACACCATGGAGAGCATCCTGCAGCACCTCGAGTTCTGCATCACCCACGACATGACCCCCAAGGTGCCCAGAAGGGTTTTGATCCCCTTTGGGGTCATCCAAATGAGGGGTTGGAGCCCCTTGGGGTTGAGTTTTTCTCCTGGGGAATTGGGAATGGAGATGGAGAAGGGAATGGGGGATCCTGAGGGGTTCAGGCTGGAGAAAAGGGGGATCCAGGGGGGATTTCGGAATCTGCCAGGGGAGATTTGGGATCTGATCCCAGGGAATGGGACAGGACAGGAGGGAACAGCCTTGAGCTGTGCCAGGGTTGGATTTTTGGGATGATTTTTTGGTGGAAAAAGGGTTGGGAAGCGTTCAAGGGGATCAGGAAGAGTTGGATCCCCATTCCTGGAGGGAATTCCTGGAGATTCCTTGGGAGGGCCAAGTGGGGATTTGGCACAGCTTGGACAGGATGAGCTTGGAATTGTCTCCCAAGCCCAGGGATTTTGGGATTCTGTGGATTCTGGAGGTGGAGCTGGAAAACCCCAGGATGGGAATGGGGCTGGAACAGCAGGAGAAGGGAATGGAAAATCCTGAGGGAGCTGTGGGGGACTCAGCCTGGAGAAAAGGGGGATCCAGGGGGAATTTTGGGATCTGATCTCTGGGAATGGGACAGGACAGGAGGGAACGGCCTCGAGCTGGGCCAGAGTGGGAAATTTGGGAAAATTCCTCCTGGAAAAGGGAAAAAACCTTGAAATGGGCTCAGAGATGATTGGAATGGCCACCCCTAGAGGAATCCAACGAATCCCTGTAGATTTGACAACCTCTAAGCTTTTTCCCAACCCCAAAAATCCCTAAAAAAAACCCCAAATCCCAACACAGAACCACAGAGCCATTTTTCCCCCCTCCAAAAACCAAAGCCTGGAGGTGACGTGGCCGTGTCCTCCCCTCTCCCCAAGGCCTTCCTGGAGCGGTACCTGACGGCCGGCCCCACCATCCAGTACCACAAGGACCGCTGGCTGGCCAAGCAGTGGACGCTGGTCAGCGAGGAGCCGGTGACCAACGGCCTCAAGGACGGCGTGGTCTTCGTGCTCAAGCGCCAGGACTTCAGCCTGGTGGTGTCCACCAAGAAGATCCCGTTCTTCAAGCTCTCCGAGGAGTTCGTGGACCCCAAGTCTCACAAGTTCATCATGAGGCTGCAGTCGGAGACCTCGGTGTGATTTGGTCGGGATTTTTTTTCCCGAATTTTTCCGGCTCCGAATCTCCCGATTTGGCTCCTCCGGCGCCTTCCTGGGATCGTGACCACTCGTCCTTTTTGAGGTGGCTGAGCCCCTTTTCCTCCTCCTCCTCCTCCTCCTCCTCCTCATTCCCGAAATCCGGATCCTCTGGAGCCGTAACTCAAGGGCTAATTCCAAGAATTCCCAACTTCCTTCTTCACCAGCGTCCTGGAGCAGCACAGAGCTCCTGCTCCCGTTTGTTTTCTCCTGGACAATTCTCCTGGCTCTGGCCTTAAACCACTGCCCTGGGGCTGGGTTTGCAATCCCAAGGGAATTTTTGTAGGGGGGGAAGGATTTTGGAATCATCTCCAGGATCCGTGGCTGCTGTGGAAAAGCTCCCGGGGCGCATCCCAGATTTTTGCAGCGTCCTCGTCGCCTTTGCTGATGTTTTTTTTTTTAGGAAAAATGAGTGGAAATCTGGATTTTTTTTTTGGGAAGAGCTGAAGGTTGAATTGAGATTTTTTGGGGTGGATTTTGCTGCTCCTGAGGGTGTCCCAAATTCCAGTGGCATCTCCTGGATCCGTAACCCCGAGGAGCTCCTGGGAAAGGTCAATGAACGTCCTGTGGTGATCCCACAGAATTCCCACTGGGATGCAAAAAACACTTTTCTTTTTTTGCCTTCTCTTGTTTTTTGGTTTTTTTTTAAAGGTCACAAATACCTCACGGACGGATTTGGAATTTTTTTCCCATTTCTTTTTTTTCCCACCTCCACCCTCATGGGGTTGGAAGTGCCGGATTTCATTCCAGGGAGGTGTTTTTGGGATCAGATTTTTGGGGTCGATTTTGTCCTAAGCACTAAAAAAGGGGGAGTTTGGAGCCAGGGGAGGCTTCCCCAGTAAGCACCAGTAGCAAAATGGGGGGGGATCCATCCCATATCCAAATTCCAGGAAATCCCCGTTTTTGGGGAAATTTTTTGGGGAATTTTTTTGGGGAAATTTCAACCCCTCCTGCTGCTCCCAACATTTTTCCATTTTTGGGAAATTTCCCAAAAACATTTCCCAGAATTTTGGGGCTGAAGGATTTGGATTTCACCCTTGATCCTGGGAGCCCATTTTGGGGCATTTTCCTGAGCAAAAAAAGCAGATGGATCTTCCTTGAGGGGGGAGGGGGGTGGAACTCACAATTCCATTTGGGAATTTTGGGAGAGAAAAATTCCCTTTTTCTGGTTCCGTTTTTGGGGTTGGGATTGGATTTTGTTTTCCCCGCAGAGCCGAGATTTTTGTGCATGCGTGTAGAAAGTTGTAAAATGTCAAATTAATGGTTTTTAATATATAAAAAAAGCTTGGATTTTCCCGGTTTTTTGCAGCGGATCGGAGCATTCCGGCAGTGGTAGGAATTTTTTTCCGTTGGTGTTCGGTTGTTTTTTGTTTTTTTTCTGTTTTATTTTATTTTATTTTTTTCATAGAGGAACTAAAATTGTACAATTTTGTTGTTTTTTTTTATTTTAATAAAATAAACCTGTTTTGACTTTTTCTAAAAAATTCATTTTGGCTCAGGGGCTGTGAGGGCCAAGAGTTTGGGGTTTGTGGGGTCAAGGATTTGAGATTTTTGGGGTAGAGTT
This sequence comes from Luscinia megarhynchos, assembly GCA_034336665.1. NCBI lineage: Eukaryota > Metazoa > Chordata > Aves > Passeriformes > Muscicapidae > Luscinia > Luscinia megarhynchos. The sequence goes on along the minus strand of JAPFBE010000467.1, from coordinate 11,242 downwards.
TGAAGTTACAGAGTTAAGGATTTGGAGTGTATGGGGTCAAGTTATGGGCTCTGTAGGGCCAAGGATTTTGGGTTTGTGGGGCCAAGGATTTGGAATCTGGATTTGGGATCTCTGGGGTCAAAGATTTGGGATTTGTGAGGCCAAAAATTTGGGATTTATGCAGCCAAGAGTTTGGAGTTATAGGGTCAAGGATTTGGGGTGTATGGGGTCAAGTTATGGGGTCTGTAGGGCCAAGGATTTGGGGTCTCTGGGGCCAAAGATTTGGATTTGTGAGGTCAAGGATTTTGGGTTTGTGGGGCCAAGGATTTGGGGTCTCTGGGATCAAGGATTTGGGATATTTGGGATCATGGATTTGGAGTGTTTGGGGTCAAGGATTTGGGGTCTCTGGGATCAAGAATTTGGGGGTTCTAGGGTCAAGGATTTGTGGTTTGTAGGGTCAAGGATTTTGGGTTTGTGGGGCCAAGGATTTGGGGTTTGTAGGGACAAGGATTTGGGGTCTCTGGGATCATGGATTTGGGGTTCATGGGTTTGGGAATTTGGAGTGTTTGGGATCATGGATTTGAGTTTATGGGTTGGGGGATTTGGAGTGTATGTGGTCAAGGATTTGGGATATTTGGGATCACGGATTTGGAGTGTTTGGGGTCAAGGATTTGGGGTTTATGGGTTGGGGGATTTGGAGTGTATGTGGTCAAGGATTTGGGGTTTATGGGATCAAGGATTTGGGGTTTATGGGTTTGGGGATTTGGAGTGTTTGGGATCACAGATTTGGGTTTATGGGGCCTGGGATTTGGGGTTTATGGGGCCGGGGATTTGGGGTCTCTGGGGTCACGGATTTGGGGTTTATGGGGCATTTGGAGTGTGTGGGTCACGTTGTGGGGTCTGTCTGGCCCGGGACTGAATTTCTCTTCCCCGGGGATCCCGGGGCCCCGGCAGGGTGCGGCTGCCCGAAGGATGTCTCGCAGAGCTCCGGGCCCGGGGCCGTCCCGGGATCCTGCCTGTCCCTCTGGAAAAGAGGCGGGAATTCCATGGGGCCTCCTCGGGACGGGGGTGGGGTCTCCGGGGATTAGGACCCGGCTTTGACCCCCCAGACCCGGGTTTGACCCCCCAGACCAGGCCTTGAGCCCCCAGACCCGCCTTTGACCCCCCCAGACCCGGCTTTGAGCCCCCCAGACCCGGCTTTGACCCCCCCAGACCAGGCCTTGAGCCCACAGACCCGGCTTTGACCCTTCCCAGTGTCCAGAACTCTAGACCCAGCTTTGTGCGCTCCTAAACCCAGCTTTGAGCCCCCTAAACCCGCCTTTGACCCACCCAGACCCGACTTTGAGCCCCCCAGACCCAGATTTGATCCTTCCCAGTATCCAGAACCCTTCTAGACTCGGCTTTGACCCTCCCAGACCAGGCCTTGAGCCCCTCTAGACCCAGCTTTGAGCCCACCTAGACCAGCTTTGAGCCCCCCTAAACCCAGCTTTGACCCCCCTAGACCCGGCTTTGAGCCCCCCCTAGACCCAGCTTTGAGCCCCCCAAAACCCAGTTTTGAGCCCCCCTAGACCCAGCTTTGAGCCCCCTAGACCCGGCTTTTAGCCCCCCTAGACCCAGCTTTGAGCCCCCCTAAACCCAGTTTTGAGCCCCCCTAGACCCAGCTTTGAGCCCCCTAAACTCAGCTTGCAGCTCCCTAAACCCAGCTTTTAGATCCCCTAAACCCAGCTTTTAGCTCCCCTAAACTCAGCTTTGAGCCCCCCTAGACCCGGTTTTGAGCCCCCTAAACCCAGCTTTGAGCCCCCCTAGACCCAGCTTTGACCCTTCCCAACTCCCATGAGAGTTTTCCCAGCCCAGGCTCACCTGTGGGGTCGGGATTTCTGGGACAGGGTCGTGGGTTTGGGGTTCGACCAGAGCTCCCAAATCTGCAGGGGAAGATTTGGGATGAGATTTGGGAATTTTTGGGATTTGGGATAATTGGGATTTTTGGGATGGGAGGAGCTTTGGGATCATCCCAACCCCACAGGAAGGGACATTCCCTGATAAAAAATTCCCCAATACAACAAAATATCCCAATAAAACAAAATATCCCAATGAAACAAAATATAAAATAAAATATCCCAAAAATATTTGCAAATCCCAATAAAATAAAATACCCCAATAAAAAAATACCCCAATAAAATAAAACACCCAATAAAAGGAGCGATCCCAGTAAAACCAGTTCCCCCAGTTACCCCAACCCCACAGAGCTCACCTGAGGAGTCGCTGCCCCTCACGACCTGGTCCCGGATCCCTGTGACCAGAACAGACCCAAAACTGGGATTTTTCCACCCAAAATCCCCCTTGGAAAACCCCAAAAAGGAGCTGCTGATCCCCCCAATGTTTGGGTTCGGAGTGAGAAAGAAAAAAACCCAAAACCCCAAAATTTGTGTGAATCAGAGAAGGAAAAGGCAGAGTTGACTCAAAAGAGGCAAATTTGAGCTCAGGAGGGAAATTTGGGGTGAATTTGGGGGATTTTGGAGCCAGATCTGAGCAAGGGGAATGTCCTGGCTTGAGCTGTGACCACAAGAGGGTTTTTTTGGGATCAGGATCCGCCTGATGGTGCTGCACCCCAAAAAGAGAAATTTTGGGGCTTTTCTGGAGGTTTTTGGGTGGTGGCTTCTGGAGGTTTTGGGGCATTTCTGATTATTTTGGTGCTGTGTTTTCTGGATCTTTTTAGGTTGTGGTTTCTGGAGGTTTTTGGGGTTGTGAGTTCTGGATCTTGTTGGGGCGTTTCTATTTATTTTGGGGCAGTGGATTATGGATGTTTTGGGGTGGTGACCTCTGGAAGTTTTGGGGCATTTTTGGACCTTTTTGGGGTTGTAGTTTCTGGGTATTTTGGGGCATTTCTAATTATTTTGGGGCTGTGTTTTCTGGATCTTTTTGGGTTGTGTTTTTTGGGTATTTTGGGGCATTTCTGATTATTTTGGGGCTGTGTTTTCTGGATCTTTTTGGGTTGTTGTTTCTGGGTATTTTGGGGCAGTTCTGATTATTTTGGGGCTGTGTTTTCTGGATCTTTTGGGGTTGTGACCTCTGGAGGTTTTGGGGTTTTTGGGGGCGCTGGCATCAGGGCCTGACCTCTGTCCTTGGTCCTGTGGTAGGTGACAAAGAGCACGAGCAGGGCCAGCACCACGAAGATGACGGGGGACCAGTAGCGGGCTGGGACACCCGAGGACGTTCCTGTGGGGACAGGGGGGTGACCAGGGGGTGACAGGCACAGGGAACGGGGTTTTGGGACATTCCAGGGTGGTGGCAGGTCCCCAAGGAGGGTGACAGGTCCCCAAGGAGGGTGGCAAGTCCCCCAGAGTGATGTCCCCACCATGGTGACAAATCTCCCCCAGGACGGTGCCACCTCCCCACAATGGTGACAATCCCCAGGTAGTTGTCCCCTCCCCACCATGGTGACAAATCTTTCCACCACAGTGTCACCTCCCCACAATGGTGACAATCCCTCGACAGTGTCACCTCCCCACGACGGTGACAATCCCAGGATGGTGTCACATTCTCATGACAGTGACAATACCCAGGGCGGTGTCACCTCCCCACGGCAGTGACAATCCCAGGACAGTGTCACCTCCCTTGACGGTGACAAATCCCAATTCCCTGGGACGGTGTCCCCTCCCCGTGATGGTGACAAATCTCTAGGATGGTGCCACCTCCCCCCAGCACAGTGTCACCTCCCCACGATGGTGACAATACCCAGGACCGTGTCACCTCCCCACGACGGTGACAATCCCACGATGTCACCTTCCCAGGACGGTGTCACCTCCACACCATGGTGACAAATCTCCCCGCCACAGTGTCACCTCCCCACAATGATGACAATCCCTCGACAGTGTCACCTCCCCACGATGGTGAAAATCCCTCGAAGTGTCAGTTCCCCCCAGGACGGTGTCACCTCTCCATGACAATGACAATCCCAGGACAGTGTCACCTCCCCAAAACGGTGACAATCCCAGGGCAGTGCCACCTCCCCCCAGGACGGTGCCACCTCCCCATGACAGTGACAATCCCCAGGACAGTGTCACTTCCCCTTGACGGTGACAATCCCAGGATAGTGCCACCTCCCCACAATGGTGACAATCCCCAGGACAGTGTCACCTCCTCATAACAGTGACAATCCCAGGACAGTGTCACTTCCCCTTGACGGTGACAATCCCACAACAGTGCCACCTCCCCCCAGGACGGTGCCACCTCCCCATGACGGTGACAATCCCAGGACGGTGCCACCTCCCTCCCTTCCCGCGGCACTCACGCGTTTGGTTCCCCGCCGGTGTCACCGCCAGGTCCCCGCTCCCAGGAGGGCTCGTGGTGACCCTCAGCCCCGTTGTCACCGTGTCCCCGTCCCCGGTGGGGTGTCCTGGTGGCTCCGGGGGCTCTCGTGTCCCCTCCCCGGTGACATTCCCGTTCCCCGACTCCTCCTCTTGGAAGCCGAGAGCTGCGAGTGGGATTTGCCCGTTCCTGTCGATTCTCCCCCAAAATCGGGGATCAGGAATGGGAATATCGACCCCTCAGGGGACGTGGGACAGAGTTTGGGGACGTTGCCATGGGAAGGACCCCAAAAGGGAATTTTGGAAAAGAGGAGAGGGAAGGAAATCCCGGGAATTCCGAGGAAGAAGGAACAGGATGCCAGGAATGGCTGAAGATGCTCCCAGTGGGATTTGGGATGGAGATCCAGAAAATTCTGCACCCAGAGGGTTTTGGGGCTCTGGAAAAACTCCCAGGGAATGATCCCAACCCCAAAAACCTCCAGCAGGGTTTGGAAAAACCTCCCAGACAGGGGGGTGGGATTTTGGGATTTTTGGGATGCCCTGGGGCTGGGTTGGATGACCCGGGTGGGTTTTTCAGCTCAGGATGTCTCACAGCTCTCTCAGGGGGCTGAGCTGAGAGCAGAGCAGCGAAACCACATTCTGTTCCGAGGGGTTCACAGCTCGCCTCTGAGAAAAAACTAAAACCCAAACGGTGTCAGGTTCTCATGGTGGGAACCGTGCAGGGCGCTGGGCTGGGACTGTTCCGAAACCCAGGTGGGTTTGGGGTTGTGTCACCAGCAGGCAATTAGAAATCATCCTAAAATACTGCAAAATATCTCAAAATATCTCAAAATATCCCACAATATCCCAAAATATCCCAAAATATCCCAAAATACCCGAAAATATCCCCAAATATCCCCAAATATCCCCAAATATCCCCAAATATCCCCAAATATCCCCAAATATCCCAATTTGGGGTGTGGAATTGTGGGGTGTGAGGTGGAAGGACCCACCAGGACCCTCCGAGTCCCATTCGTGGCCCTGCCAAGATTAAAACCAACAAAACCCACCCAAAATGGTTCTAAAGCCCCTCCTGATGCTCACCTGGGGCAGACTGTGACGGATTTGGGGTGCTGGGGCAGCAGAAAACCCCAAACCCCTCCTGGAATCCAAACCAGGCTCAGCAAAGCCGGGTTCAGCCCTAAAGCTGAGCTTAACCCCATGGAAAAGACCTAAAGGGACCTCCCTGAGCCTCACCCGCTGCCTTCAGCCCCTTCCTCTTCCTCACCCTCGCTCCAGCCCCACACCCCAAAACCCCCTGAAGCCCCCGGCCCCACTCACCGACCCCAAAGCAGAGCAGGGCGAGGCAGAGCCCCCCAAAACCCCTCGGGCCCATCCTGCGGGGCCCCATCCCCACCCCGGCCCCTCTGAAACTTCTTCCTTCCCCTTTTCTCTCACAGGAAGCGACAGTTGGTGGGCAAAGGTGGTGAAATTCGGGGAACTCCTGAAAAGCATCGCCCAAGGTCATTTCTCCATCCCCCGAGGTCACTTCTCCATCCCCTGAGGTAATTTCTTCATTCCATGGAATTATTTCTCCACCCCATGGGTTCCTTTCTCCACCCCACGGATTTATTTGCCCTCCCCACAGAGTCATTTCTCCACCCCACGGATTAGTTTCTCCACCCCTTGGAATCATTTCCACCCCATGGAATTCTTTTTCCACCCCCATGGGTTTTTTCTCTGCCCCATAGATAATTTCTCCACCCCATTGATTCATTTCTCCACACCATGGATTTATTTGCCCACCCCACTGAGTCATTTCTCTGCCCCATGGATTTATTTCTCCACCCCTTGGAATTATTTTTTCATTTCCACCCCACGGAATTATTTTTCCACCCCATGGATTCATTTCTCCATTCCATGGGATTATTTTTCCATCCCATAGAATTGTTTCTCCATTCCATGGAGAAATCCCATGGATTTGTTTCTCCACGCCATGGAATTATTTCTCCACCCCATGGAGCTGCTTCTCCACTCCCAGATTCTTCCTGGAATTCTAGAATTTCTGCTGGGATCCCCGAATTCCTGTTGGCATCCCTGAATTCCTGCTGAGATTCCCCCCAGCTCAGCAGCACAGCACAAATCCTTCCCCCCAAAATCAAAATCCCGCCTCCAAACACATCAAAGTCTCCACATCCCATTTTCTCTCCAACCTATCCCAAATCCCTGATCCCAAATCCTGCCCCTGCAGGGTTTTGGTGGGGCTGAGTTGTGTTTTTTGGGGTGGGGGAAGTGCTGGGACATTTAAAAGGTCTCAGAAGTTGGAGGGGGAAGGGAGCAGGTGCTGAAACCACACTGAGGTTTTGGTAGGTGAAAGGTTCTCACTTCAACTTCCTGGGGTTATTTCTTGATATTTTCAGCCAAGAAACAAAAGCTTTGCAAAATTCAAAACACGGGAGAAACAGGGGATGAAAAAAAATAATTTATTAGAGTATTCTTCAAAGACAATTGATATTACACGATTTGCATAAAAGTGCATTTTCCACCTGAAAAAGGAGCTGGTTTGGAGCTGCCTGTCCCTGGAGGTGTCCAAGGAACGCCCTGGACGTTGGTCTGGGTGGCCAGGGTTGGTTCCCAGCTGGAATTGATGGTCCTGGAAGGCTTTTCCAGCTTCAGGAATTCCAGAATTCCATGGAAAGAAACACCCTTGAGAGTCTCCCTGTTTGGGAGTCCTCACAGAGTTTTGGGCCAGGAGCCCAGTAGGAGAAGGTGGGGATTCAAAATCCAGGAGAAAGATCCCAAAAGGCTCCGAATCCTCCCTGAGATCCCAAACTGGGGCTGCTGGGAGGGAAACTGTGGCAGAAGCGATGAGGAGGGAAAGGGGAGATCCCTGAGATCTAGGTCTGGAGTGGGATCGGGGGTGTTGGAGCTGTTCTGGAGACATTCCAGAGTCACATTGTGGGGTCTGTCTGACTTTAAAACAGGTCCAGGTCCTTTAAATAAGTTTGAAATAATTTAAACCAGGTCCAAATCCTTTAAACCCGTTCCAGGTCCTTCTAGACCAGCTCCAGACCGGTCAAGGTGCCATTTCCTGCTGTTCCATTTTCCACCTGCAACACCAAAAGGACACAGGCTTGGTTTGGGATCTTGGGAGCCGATCCCACCCTCACAGGGAGATTCCTGGATTTGTTTTAACGACCCCAACTCTGGGGGTTCCATCCCCCACCCCGGGGTGTCCCAGCTCACCTGCTCTGGACACTCGACCAGGGAATAAACGGTTGAGGTGGATTCCCCGTTCGTTGGTTTGGGTCTAATTCCATTAGGGGCACACTGGGGGAAAAAGGATTTAAGAAATGTTTTAGGTGTTGGGAAAAAAGATCCCAAATCCAGAGATCCCTCAAAGATCCAAGTCTGGAAGTGTCACCCCATCCCAGGGCCAGGCTGGAGAATTCTGGGAGTCCCCATGGAATGGATAATTTTAAGCTCCCTCCCAACTCCAAAAATCCCTTTTTTTTCTCTGATCCCTCCCTTTGGGAGTTTTTGGGCCTGGTCAGAGTTTTGGGACAGTTCAGGTGCCCTTGGGGCTCCTCCAGCTGTGGCACAACTGCCTTGGAACTCCCAAAAGGAGCTGGGGATTGTCCAGCTGTCCCTACGGTGTCCCCAGGGTGTCCCCGGGGTGTCCCCAACCCTGGAGAGACCCCAGAGAGGATACGAGCCCCCAGACTCACCTGCTGGGAAGGGCCATCCTCAGCGTACATAGTGTTGGATGAGGCAACTGAAATGGGGGGAAAAAAGCAGGAATTTGAGGATTTGGGATGCAGAGAATCCCCCTGGAGGGAAGCCCAACCTCAGGTGTTCAGAATTGACCCCAAAACCCCTCGGAGCTGCTGCATTGGGAATTGCTCCTCATCCCGCCCTCCCTGGGTGCTGTGGGATTGGGATGAACTTCCAGCACCAAGGACAGGGAAAATCTGCCTTCTGTTTTGTTTTTTGTTTTGTTTTGTTTTGTTTTGTTTAAATCCCAAATTCCCGGCTGATTTGGGAGGGAAAAATCCATCAATTTCTCCTTCTCTTGTGATCTCCTCATTTCCCATGGAACATAAGGGAGGCAGGGGGATTTAAATCCTTCAGAATTCCATTTTTGGGTCTAAATTTCCCATTGGAATTGCTGGACGTTGTTCTGGGTGGAGATTGGGCACAGCTTGGGCTTGATGGTCCTGGAAGGATTTTCCATCCTCAAGGATTCTGGAATTCTTGGCTGGGCTAACCCTGAGTCACCGAGTTGAATTCCTGGCTTTTCTCTCCTTCATTTTTCGCCAAATTCCCTCTTGTTTTCCAGGATCCTATGGCTGCACTCCCAGCTCCCTCCTGAGTGGTCTGGGATTTTTCCAGTAAAAAAAAGGGGGTGGAAATGGGGCTTCAGGAGTCTGGGATCATCCCTGGCATCAGCCAGGACAGAGGGATCTGAGTCCTTCAGCTCCAACCCCAAACCATGGCATTGCTGATGATTCCCCCGACCCTAAATGCAATTCCCTGGCCATTCCCACCAGGAAAAAGGGCAGGGAGCTGCCCTAAAGTCCCACCTGTGTCTGTAGGCTTGGGTTTGAAGAGACGGAATTTCCCGCCTGGAGGAGATATGACAGAATCAGAACCCCAAATTCGCCTCAGATCTGTCCCAAATCCGCCCCAAACCTGTGGCATCCTGGCTCTGCTTTCCCTCCCAGGTCACACCTCCTTCCCAGGAATGGTTTTCCACGCTCACCTTTGAATTTACAGAGGAGCAGGAGGAGAACCAATGAAAGCACCACGACTCCAATGGTGGCTGTGAGCCCGATCGTGACCCCGCTGCCTAAAAAAGGGACAAGAACCAGTGGTATCACGCCAAAATAATCCTGGCTCTTCCTGACGTGGGGAGGAGAGGGAATTTGGCCTCAAATCCTCCCTGATCCCTCAGTCCAGGAGGGCTCACTCCAAGCCAGGGCTTGGCAGAAGCAGCAGTGGATGAATCCACAAACCCCACAATCCGACAGTTGTTGGGTTGGAAGGGAACTCTGGAGATCTCCCAGGACTGGGTGATCCAGAGCAGGGGACATGGGGACACAGCCAGGTGGCTTTGGGATGGCTCCAGAGGGGTAAACCGGGGTGTGGCTTTGGGATTTGGGGTTGGGCTTGTTGGCACCACTCCCTGTCCTGCCCCGGGACCTCTGGCAAGAGCCCAAACATTCCCTGGGAAAGAATTTTGGGAGGAGCTGGAGGGTGCTGGGCTCAACCTCCCCGATTCCCCCTCCTGGCCAGACATGGAAAAGCTGCACTGGGCACTCGGGGACACTCAGGGACACTCGGGGACACTTGGGGACACTTGAGGACACTCTGGATCACGGCTGGACCTGTCAACTCACTGGGAACGTGCATGGAGGTTTCTGGTGAGGGAAGAGAACAGGGACTGGGCTCAGAGATCCTGCTGCATCCTGGAAAAAAACAGAGCCCCAGAGAGGGAGATCAGTCCGGCCCCCAAATCCCAAACTGTTCGTGGCTCTCAGGGGAGTGGGATCGGCTCATCCCAACCCCATCGTTGTCATGGTTTCCCAGGGAGTGGGATCCGCCCATCCCAACTTTCCCTCCACATTTCCATGGCCCTCACGAAAAGCGGGATCAGTTTAACCCAAGCCCAAATCCCAATTTTTTCCTGGCTCTCAGGTGAGCAGGATCATCCCATCCCACATTTCTCTGCACCTTTCATTGGCCCTCACAGGAAGTGGGATGAGCCCATCCCATCCCATCCCATCCCATCCCATCCCATCCCATCCCATCCCACACCCATCCCAAATTCCCACACCCATCCCAATCTCCACCTTTCCCCTGCTCTCACCTGTGCAGAGCATGCCAGGGTTGGTGACAGCGATGCTCCTGCTGCTCACAGGGTTCCGTGCCGTGCACATCAGCGGCCCCGGCTCCTCCAAGGAGGATTTATTCACCAACACCACCACGGGACCCTCATCCCACAGCCAATCTCTCACTCTCCAGATGTAGGAGACCTTCCCGAGGTCAGTGCCAGGCGCAGAGCAGCGCAGGCAGTAGTGACAGCTCCCATCTGAGGAGCAGTTCCGTGCCTCGCAGGTCACTGTGGGCTCTGCCAGCTCCCCTGGGGCACAGGGGTGTCAGAAACACTTTTTTTAAAAGTGTAAAAAATCCCCCCAAAACACTGAAAGCACTTACTGTACACACGGAGGATGAAGGTGGATCTTTTTTTCCCAATGGTGGCAGAGTAGTTCCCGGCATCCTCCAGCCTCAGCTGGGAGATGCTGAGTGCACGGCCCTTCTCGGAGACAGCAAAACGAGATTTGGGTGTTTGTGCTGAAAATAAAGCTTGAGGAGGATCGTCAAATGACGCAGCCACTATGGGTTCAGTCCCAGAACACCAGAGTGCGTTTCCATCTGTCATGTCGTGAGTGTGGAAAGTCACAGACCCACCCACAGCCCTGATCAGCTCCGTGGTGTCTCTGGCGCTCTCTGGGGAGAGAAAGGAGGGAGAGAACGTGGGGTGAGGCTGCGATGGAGGCGGGATCAAAAGCAGGGATCCAGGTGGGATCAAGGTGGGATCAAAGTGGGATCAAGGTGGGATCAAGGCAGGAGCAAGCTGGGATCAAGCTGGGATGAATTTTCTGAACCCAGAGAACAAAGCCCATCAGAGCTGCGGCTATTTGAAGGCAGAGGGCTCACGGAAGGGTGGGATCCCTCCATTCCGGGTGGGATCTCACAAGACCCGAGATGAGAATCCTCCCACACTGCTTCAGATGCAGGACAAGGTCCAAGATCCCTCTGGATCCCTCCCTCCACCCCAGTGAACACACCCTGACCTTGGGTCACAAATTCAAATAGAAATGACTTGTCATCATTTTTGCAACTTCCCATTAAAAAAAAAAACAACCCACAAATCAAAACCCGTGCCACTCAATCTAGACTGGAAACAGAGATTT
>JAPFBE010000466.1:0-48655 GCA_034336665.1 Luscinia megarhynchos | reverse complement strand
GAAGTTTTCGGCTGGGAGAAACTCTGATCTGTTCGGCATTTTAGCAGGCGGAAGCCCGTGCCAGCCCCAGGGCCGTGGATAAGAACATTGTCCCTTTTCCCCTGTGAAAACACCTCACCCTCCCAGATTCCTGATATAGCTTTAAAGGAGATATTTTGATGTTGCCTGGGGCCTCGGATTTCCTGTGGAATCTCTCTTGCCGGGCTGCTCTTCGATTACTCCCAGCAATCCCTCTGAAAAAATGCCACCTCGACTCTTGACACCCCTCGCGATTTTCCTACTAAACAATTCTCGTGTCCCTCTAAATTACCCTGGTTTTCAGCTAAATGAATGGCCCGACCTGTGCCCACTGCCTGTGATTCACCCAACCAAAATTGAGAGCAGATGTTGCTAGGCTTTAGGAACCTGAAAGAACTTTAAAGTAAAAGAAGTCACCTTTTTTCTTCTGTTTTTCTTCTTTCAGATGCTGGCCTTGGCTCTGCAGATGTGTGCTGAGCTCTCACCGCGTGCAGGGGACTGTCAGGCCCTGAATGACTGTGAGTTGGTGTTCTCACTGGGGAATCAGAAATTATTATTAATTAGGACCACAGATATGCTTTGTGAAACCTTTCCCTTTGCTGGTACTGCCTTTCTTCTGCCTTTGAATTTACAGCTGTTCCCTGATGCCATTTCCCTGCCTCACCTCGGTGCAGTTCCTAACTGGGCAAAACTGCGTTAACTTAAGGGGAGCAGGGGTGATATTTTTAGCTGGATTTTTCTAAAATTTCTAATGATACTGAAATAATTTCCAGTTATCTAGTGAGAATAACGTGAACTCGGGCAGGCCATAGAGTCACTGAGGGAAATCTGACACAGTATTAATAAGTAACCTTTCCTGGGGGCAGCCATCACCCCAATCCCTCCAGCCTTGGCAAATTTTTGCAGTGAATGGACCCATGTTCTAATCCTTAAGCTAAATTTCTGACAGCTTTGTTAGAAAGATACTGACAGTAAATTGTACAACAATTAAAAATTGCACAAAGAATAACAGGCCCAGCCAAACCCAACCACCCCCATCGCTGCTCCATCTTAATTTTGGGGAGAAATAGCTATAGAGTTTATAAATACTCTCCTTCCATACTATTCAGTCCTTTGCTGCACATCCCCAGAAAGGATTTTACTCCACCTTTTGTTCCTGACAGCACTCTCTCTCTCCAGCACAAATCCCATTGGTCAGAGACAGAGACGGAGCAGACCTAAGGCAATGGTTCCGGGCGGCACCTGAAATTCCGAGCTCCCCTGTTCCCTGGAATGCTCTTCCGAGCTCGCGGGCGCATCTCGGCCCGGCCCAGACTCTCTGTCCTCAAGAGGAAATGCAGCCTGATGGGACACGGCTCTGGCACCCCATTTCCTCTTGCTGGAAAGCCCCAGGTAAACGTAGTCCCTCGGTCCTTGCAGGCCCCTGAACGCCAGGAGAGCTGGCATTTCACCCAGATTCCTAGGAAGCTACTCCCAGTAGTGGAAGGAAAAGAGGAACCCAGCATCCCTCTGACATACCCAACAGCATGGGCAGGACCAGGAGCCCTCTGGCGCAGACCCCTGATGCTGAAGCTCTTCTTGGCTTTGGCTGCTCAAACACCACAGCTTTTGGCAAAGATGGGAGCAGTGTAATGATTTTTTCCTGTCCTGAAAGAGAGGAGGAAAAGAAAATGAAGTTCCCTGCAGAAGTCAAAGGATCCCGGCTTTCACATTTCTGCTCTGATTGCTCACTATAGATTTTACCCGGTTACACCGATTCAAATACAAAAGTGCCTTTTCCCAGCATTTTTATTCCAAACTATTTCAGACTTTAAAAGGATGCTCATTTTTCTTATTGCATTCTTTGCTTAATTTTAACAACCATTTTCATCCCAGACCCTGCTTGTCAGTTATTCAATCCTTTACCACTGGACTTTGCACAAAGGGACACCCGGGGTGCTGCGTTGCAAGAAATTCCAAAGAGAATCCCCTCCAAAACCTGACAGAGAATGGTTTGGAGGCGCTCCAGAACGCAGACAGCTAGTCGTGCCTTGTCAGGCCACACCGATTCTGTCACATCCACCTGAGCTGTGCAGGTGTGGCAAAGCCTCTCCTTCCTCCTAGGGAATCGATGTCTGAGACGACAGATGTCCATCTGGGGCAGCACCTGAAAACAACGTGGGAAAGGCAAAATGATAATGTTTTCTGTCAGAAAATGAGTAATAATAATAATAATAATCAGAACTTTATGGACAAATTTAGTAACATCATTTTCATATGATAAATACAGGCCAGCCATGCCCATCCTTCCAGCCCAGGTGAAAGCAGGAAGGACACACAACCCAATAGTATCGGTGCTCGCACCCACTGCTAGTACGGACATCTTCACGGTCCGTCTTTGGCCAAACGAATCCCGGGATGGTTTTGCTTTCCTGACGGACTTGGCCAATTTCATTCCAATTTAGCAAGGCAACAGACCCTGCGTGGCTCGGGGGTCACAGCCCCAGTCTGGCACAAGAACTCCAAAAAAGATTGGAGAGAAGAATCCAAGAGCAAATGAAAATCCCAGCTACGCAATGAAGGCCTGTTTCTGGCGGGATCCTTGCGGCTTTTGGGGCACAAGAAAAGCCTTTAGACCATAAAAACTGACGTGAAAACCCCACATCGAGCACTTGGCATAAAGATGCTGCGCTTAATGTTAGAGACACGGAATTGCTTTGGCACTTGGCATTTCCTGCACCCGCACAAACACATTAAAAGAATTAAGTGCAGAGTCCTGAAGCTCAGTTCTTCCAATCCTATTTTGGTGGTGTCACTTGACATACCAAAATCCACAGCAATACTTCAAAAAATGGAAAGCGACTCCCACCCCATTCCATTTTCCAGCTGAAGACCCCTATAAAGAACAGGTTAAAGAAAAGAAGAAAAGCCCAAGACCTACTAGCAGCTGGTGTGCCACCCACCCACTTTCCATAAGTTTTCATTACACCTGATGGCTTCTCTAAGAAAACGAATTTGTATGTGTAAAAACCCATCCAGAAGGGGCAAGTGTTTCTAAGCCCACAGCTTGCAGGTAATGGATCAGAAGGATCCAAAAGTGCCTAAAAAAGATTCAAGTTCACTGGATTGGGGCAGCATTATTTGAAACCGAAGTGTTCTGCAGCTGTCCCAGGACAGGAGTCCACAGAAACAAAACGAGCTACCCGTCCTGCCACCTTTTCCCCTTTCTTCCCTTCCATGGCTTTTACACGCGCAATCTGACGAGCCACAAGCATCCCCAACGCCGCATGCCGGGACTCCCTCCGGGGCCGGCGCCGCTCCGCGGTGCGGGGTGGCCGCTGCAGCGGCGGCACTCGGCGCCTGGCACGGCCCCGCGCTCGCGGCGCCGGGCGGGGGACGCGGCCGCCGGCGCGGGGCCGTGCCGGGCGAGGGGAGGCGCCGGGCGGGAGGCGGCGCCGGGCGGGAGGCGGGAGGCGGCGCCGGGCGGGAGGCGGGAGGCGGCGCCGGGCGGGAGGCGGCGCCGGGCGGGAGGCGGCGCCGGGCGGGAGGCGGCGCCGGGCGGGAGGCGGGGAGGGGCGGCCCCCCAGGGCGAAAACCGCTCCTCAGGCGGCTCCTCCGGCGGGAGAACCGCGCCTGCCGCTGCCCGCCCAGCTGGGCCGGCACCGGGTCCAGGCGGCCCCGCTGGCCCCCGAGTCCCCTCCGGAGAGAACTGAGCGGCTGAGACGGGCTCGGCTCCGTGCCGCCGCTCCGGCACAGCTCGGCTCGGCACTGTTCGCACCCACACGTCTCTGTCCGTCCCCTTAAAATCACAGGTGGAGGGCTAGTTCCCGCAGTTTAAACACACACAATAACGGAAGAGGGGTCACTCTCTGCAATTTAAATTTCTTGTGTCCTCATAGCCCCCATTGTTTTCTGGGGGCACCAAGGAGACATGGACAAGATAAAAGTGACAAGGGAAAAGAGACAAGTTCCCACTACAAAGCCACACGGGCTCACCTGTTCAGCAGTTGCTTCCTCGCACAGAAGTTTGTCCCTCAGCACCTCCCTGTAGCAGTGCTCCGCATGGCAGCGCTCCCCCAGATCCTGTGAGGTGCTCTCACCTCCGTTCCATGAGGAACCCCTGGAAGCCCCCCATAAACTGCTCTCCCGCAGCAGCTCCATACCGAAGAGAGCAGTGAAACCCTCTCCCTAAAAGAGCCCCCAGCAGGACCTGCCCCCTCGTCATGGTCACTGCGAATACCTGGGACTGCTTACTGTAAGTGCTCACACCTGGGGCTGCCCTGTTCTCTCATCACCCTAATTGCGCACACCGGAGGAGAAGCCTCGCCCACCGGGGAGAGGGGCGCGCCTTCCTGGGGAAAAGCCGTGCCCACCCGGGAGTAGGCCACGCCCCCTCGTGTAAGATTCTGCCCACCGAGGGGGGGGGCACTCCCCCAGGAAAAGGGGTTCCGCCCACCAGAAAATAGGCCCCACCCCAGGAAAGGAGGCCACACCCCCTGGGGGGCCACAGCCCAAGAGCAGAGCCTCTTCTGGGGGCGGGGCTTCACCCACGGGGGGCAGGGGCTCCTCCCCTGGGGGTGGGGCCTATGATCCTTGGGGCGGGGCCTCTTTTCCTGGGGCGGGGCCTCCTTCCTTGGTGGGGTGGGGTTGGTAATTAAGGCCTATATATACTATATATAAAAAGAAGAAAAAAAAATGTCTGGTGCAGCAGTAGAAATTTTCTGGCTCTTGGGGAGTAAATTTTTTTATTTAAATGTTTAAAAGGTTTTTTAATTTTTTAAATTTACTCCCAGGGAGCCTGAAAGTTTCTACTGCTGCTTTTTTAAAGCTAGAAAGGAAAAGAAAGTTAGAAAGAGAAAAAGAGAGCGAGAGAAAGGGAAATAGAGAGAGATAGAGAAAGAAATAAATAGAGCAAGAAAGAGGGGGGAATACAGTGAGAAGGAAGTACAGTTAAAAGGAAACAGAGGGGGAGGGAAAGAAATAGAGGGAAATGAAGAAACAGATGGAGAGAAAGAATAAAATTAGAGGAACAGACAGAGAATGAAAGAGAAGGAAATAGAGAGAAATATGGAAATAAAATGAGAAAGAGAGAAGGAGACAATATAAAGGGAGAGGGAAATAGAGAGTTAGAGAAAAAGAAACACAGTCAGAGAGAGAAAGAGTTAGAAACAGGGTAAGAGAGAGAAAGCAAAAGACTTAGGGGCTAAAGGAAAATAGTAAGATGCAGTTAGAGAAACGGAGAAAAAGACACAGACTTATAGGGAAAGAGTGGTAGAGGGAAATAAGGATATAGTGATAGACTTAGAGAACCAGAGAGACACAGAGTTCAAAACAGAAAAGCAAAGCCAGAAATAGACTGAAATGTAAAGTGAGAAGTAAAGCAAGAAAGACAGCGAAGAAAATGAATAAATCATACCAAATAGAGACAGGAGCCGGGGGGATGGGGGGAGAAGGAGTGGGGTATCTTCATTAGATTCAACTTGAAATTGAATGAATTTTTTTTATTTACACTTCATCAAAACACAGCCAAACAATGTATACAAAGGCAAGTACAGATACAAACTGAATTACAAATACCGTCCATATACAAACTGTTAAATGCAAACTTAAATACAGAGCAATACATGGAAACGCAGCAGCAAATAAACAACAATACCATTGACCGCAAGCCAAATACATATTAACACAATATATCCATCCTCCTATTCCAGAACTGTTGATCACAGTTTGTTTATTTATACAGGAAATCCAAAAGACAATCGGCACCCAAAAAAGATAACCGTTGCGGCACACCCAGGGGCAAACCCAGACACTACTGCACGCCCTCCAACGGGTGGGCCTGCCGTTGCGGCACACCCAGGGGCAAACCCAGACACTTCTGCACGCCCACCCACGGGTGGGCCGGCCGTTGCGACACACGCAGGGGAAAACCCAGACACTTCTGCACGCCCACCCACGGGTGGGCTGGCCGTTGCGGCACACCCAGGGGAAAGCCCAGACACTCCTGCACGCCCACTTACGGGTGGGCGGGCCGTTGCGTCACACCCATGGGCAAACCCAGACACTTCTGCACGCCCACCCACGGGTGGGCCGGCCATTGCGGCAAACCCAGGTGAAACCCCAGACACTTCTGCACGCCCAACCACGGGTGGGACGGCCGTTGCGGCACACCCAAAGGCAACCCCAGACACTTCTGCACGCCCACCCACGGGTGGGCCGGCCGTTGCGGCACACACAGAGACACCCGCAGACACTTCTGCACGCCCTCCCACGGGTGGGCCGGCCATTGCGGCACACCCAGAGGCAAACCCAGACACTTCTGAACACCCACCATCGGGTGGGCCGGCCGTTGCGGCACACCCAGGGGAAACCCCAGACACTTCTGCACGCCCACCCACGGGTGGGCCGGCCATTGCGGCACACACAGAGACACCCGCAGACACTTTTGCACGCCCACCCACGGGTAGCCGTCCATTGCTGCACATCCCGAGGCACCCGAAGACACTTCTGCATGTTCACCCACGGGAGGGCCGGCCGTTGCAGCACACCCAGGGGCAAACCCAGACACTTCTGGACGCCCTCCCACGGGTGGGCCGGCTGTTGCGGCACACACAGAGGCAACCCCAGACACTTCTGCACGCCCTCCTACTGGTGGGCCGGCCATTGCGGCACACCCAGAGGCACCGGCAGACACTTCTGCACGCCCACCCACGGGTGGGCCGTCCGTTGCGGCACACACAGAGACACCCGCAGACACTTCTGCACGCCCACCCACGGGTGGGCCGGCCGTTGTGGCACACCCAGGGGCAACCCCAGACACTTCTGAACGCCCACCCACGGGTGGGCCGGCCGTTGCAGCACACCCAGAGGCAACCGCAAACCCTTCTGCACGCCCACCCACGGGTGGGCCGGTTGTGGCGGCACACCCAGGGGCAACCGAAGGCCCTTCTGCACGCCCACCCACGGGTGGGCCGGCCGTGGCGGCACAGCCAGAGGCACACGAAAACAGTTCTGCACGCCCACCCACGGGTGGGCCGGCCGTGGCGGCACACCCGAGGCCACACGCAGGCCCTTCCGCACGCCCACCCACGGGTGGGCCGGCCGTAGCTGCACACCCAGTGGCACACGCAAACAGTTCTGCACGCCCACCCACGGGTGGGCTGGCCGTGGCGGCACAGTCAGAGGCAACCCCAGACACTTCTGCACGCCCACCCACGGGTGGGCCGGCAGAGGCGGCACACCCAGAGGCAACCGCAGGCCCTTCTGCACGCCCACCCACTGGTGGGCCGGCCGTGGCGGCACACCCAGAGCCACACGCAAACAGTTCTGCACGCCCACCCATGGGTGGGCCGGCCGTGGCGGCACATCCAGTGGCACACGCAAACAGTTCTGCACGCCCACCCATCGGTGGGCCGGCCGTAAGCGGCACACCCAAAGGCAACCGCAGGCCCTTCTGCACGCTTCCACCCACGGGTGGGCCGGCCGCATGCGGCACACCCCAGAGGCAAACCCCAGGCCCTTCTGCACGCCCACCCACGGGTGGGCCGGCCGTGGGCGGCACACCCAGTGGCACACGCAAACAGTTCTGCACGCTTCACCCATCGGTGGGTCGGCCGTGGCGGCACACCCAGTGCCACACGCAAACAGTTCTGCACGCCCACCCACGGGTGGGCCAGCCGTGGCGGCACACCCAGAGGCAAACGCAGGCCCTTCTGCACGCCCCACCCACGGGTGGGCCGGGCCCGTATGGCACACCCAGAGGGAACCCCAGGCTCTTCTGCACGCCCCACCCACGGGTGGGCCGGCCGCGGGCGGCACACCCAGAGGCACAGGCAAACAGTTCTGCACGCCCACCAAGCGGGTGGCCGGCCGTGGCGGCACACCCAGTGGCACACGCAAACCGTTCTGCACGCCCCACTCCACGGCTGGGTCGGGCCGTGGCGGCACACCCAGAGGCAACCGCAGAACCTTCTGCACGCCCCACCCACGGGTGGGCCGGCCGCGGGCGGCACATCCAGTGGCACACGCGAAACAGTTCTGCACGCCCACCCACGGCTGGGTCGGGCCGGCGTGCGCACACCCAGAGGCAAACCCAGGCACTTCTGCACGCCCCACCGACGGGTGGGCCGGCCGTGGCGGCACACCCAGAGGCAACCCCAGGCTCCTTCTGCACGCCTACACCCACGGGTGGGCCGGCAGAGCGCACACCCAGAGGCAACCGCGAGGCCCTTCTGCACGCCCACCCACTGGTGGGCCGGCCGTGGCGGCACACCCAGAGCCACACGCAAACAGTTCTGCACGCCCACCCATGGGTGGGCCGGCCGTGGCGGCACATCCAGTGGCACACGCAAACAGTTCTGCACGCCCACCCACGGGTGGGCCGGCCGTGGCGGCACACCCAAAGGCAACCGCAGGCCCTTCTGCACGCCCACCCACGGGTGGGCCGGCCGTGGCGGCACACCCAGAGGCAAACCCAGGCCCTTCTGCACGCCCACCCACGGGTGGGCCGGCCGTGGCGGCACACCCAGAGGCAAGCCCAGGCCGTTCTGCACGCCCACCCACGGGTGGGCCGGCCGAAGCGGCACAACCAGAGGCACACGCAAACAGTTCTGCACGCCCACCCACGGGTGGGCAGGCCGTGGCGGCACACCCAGAGGCAAACGCAGGCCCTTCTGCACGCCCACCCTGGGTGGGCCGGCCGTGGCGGCACACCCAGTGGCACACGCAAGCTCTTCTGCACGCCCACCCACGGGTGGGCCGGCCGTGGCGGCACACCTAAGGGCACACGCAGGCCCTTCTGCACGCCCACCCACGGGTGGGCCGGCCGTGGCGGCACACCCAGAGGCAACCCCAGACACTTCAGCACGCCTTCCTACTGGTGGGCCGGCCATTGCTGCACACCCAGAGGCACCGGCAGACACTTCTGCACGCCCACCCACCGGTGGGCCCTCCATTGCTGAACACCCAGAGGAAACCCCAGACACTTCAGCACGCCCACCCACGGGTGGGCCGGCCGTTGCGGCATACACAGCGACACCCGCAGACACTTCTGCACGCCCACCCACGGGTGGGCCGGCCTTTGCGGCACACCGAGGGGCAAACCCAGACACTTCTGCACGCCCACCCACGGGTGGACCGGCCATTGCTGCACATTCAGAGGCACCCGCAGAAACTTCTGCACGCCCACCCACGGGTGGGCCAGCCGTTGCGGCACACCCAGAGGCAAACGCAGGCACGTCTGCACGCCCACCCACGGGTGGGCCGGCCGTGGCGGCACACCCAGAGGCAAATCCAGGCCCTTCTGCACGCCCACCCACGGGTGGGCCGGCCGTGGCGGCACACCCAGAGGCAACCCCAGGCCGTTCTCCACGCCCACCCACGGGTGGGCCGGCCGAAGCGGCACAACCAGAGGCACACGCAAACAGCTCTGCACGCCCACCCACGGGTGGGCAGGCCGTGGCGGCACACCCAGAGGCAACCGCAGGCCCTTCTGCACGCCCACCCCGGGTGGGCCGGCCGTGGCGGCACACCCAGTGGCACACGCAAGCTCTTCTTCACGCCCACCCACGGGTGGGCCGGCCGTGGCGGCACACCCAGAGGCACACGCAAACAGTTCTGCACGCCCACCCACGGGTGGGCCGGCCGTGGCGGCACATCCAGTGGCACACGCAAACAGTTCTGCACGCCCACCCACGGGTGGGCCGGTCGTGGCGGCACACCCAGTGGCACACGCAAACAGTTCTGCACGCCCATTCACGGGTGGGCCGGCCGTGGCGGCACATCCAGTGGCACACGCAAACAGTTCTGCACGCCCACCCACGGGTGGGCCGGCCGTGGCGGCACACCCAGAGGCAACCGCAGGCCCTTCTGCACGCCCACCCATGGGTGGGCCGGCCGTGGCGGCACACCCAGAGGCAACCGCAAACCCTTCTGCACGCCCACCCACAGAGGGCCGGCCGTGGCGGCACACCCAGTGGCACACGCAAAGCCTTCTGCACGCCCACCCACGGGTGGGCCGGCCGTGGCGGCACACCCAGTGCCACACGCAAACAGTTCTGCACGCCCACCCACGGGTGGGCCAGCCGTGGCGGCACACCCAGAGGCAAACGCAGGCCCTTCTGCACGCCCACCCACGGGTGGGCCGGCCGTGGCGGCACACCCAGAGGCAACCCCAGGCCCTTCTGCACGCCCACCCACGGGTGGGCCGGCCGTGGCGGCACACCCAGTGGCACACGCAAACAGTTCTGCACGCCCACCCACGGGTGGGCCGGCCGTGGCGGCACACCCAGCGGCACACGCAAACCGTTCTGCACGCCCCACCCACGGGTGGGCCGGCCGTATGCGCACACCCAGAGTCAACCGCAAACCCTTCTGTACGCCCCACTCACTGGTGGGCCGGCCGTATGGCACATCCAGTGGCACACGCAAACAGTTCTGCACGCCCCACCGACGTGGTGGGCCGGCCGCGGGCGGCACACCCAGACGCAAATCGCGAAACCCTTCTGCACGCCCACCCACGGGCGGGCCGGCCGTGGCGGCACACCCAGAGGCAAACGCAGGCACTTCTGCACGCCCACCCACGGGTGGGCCGGCCGTGGCGGCACATTCAGAGCCACACGCAGGCCCTTCTGCACGCCCACCCATGGGTGGGCCGGCCGTAGCGGCACACCCAGAAGCAACCGCAAACATTTCTGCACGCCCACCCACGGGTGGGCCGGCCGTGGCGGCACACCCAGTGGCACACGCAAGCTCTTCTGCACGCCCACCCACGGGTGGGTCGGCCGTGGCGGCACACCTAAGGGCACACGCAGGCCCTTCTGCACGCCCACACAGAGTGGGCCGGCCGTGGCGGCACACACAGAGGCAACCGCAGGCCCTTCTGCACGCCCACCGACGGGTGGGCCGGCCGTGGCGGCACACCCAGAGGCAACCGCAAACCCTTCTGCACGCCCACCCAGGGGTGGGCCGGCCGTGGCGGCACACCCAGTGGCTCACGCAAACAGTTCTGCACGCCCACCCACGGGTGGTCCGGCCGTGGCGGCACAACCAGTGGCACACGCAAACAGTTCTGCACGCCCACCCAAGGGTGGGCCGCTTGTGGCGGCACATCCAGTGGCATACGCAAACAGTTCTGCACGCCCACCCACGGGTGGGCCGGCTGTGGCGGCACACCCAGAGGCAACCGCAGGCCCTTCTGCACGCCCACCCACGGGTGGGCCGGCCGTGGCGGCACACCCAGAGGCAACTGCAAACCCTTCTGCACGCCCACCCACGGGTGGGCCGGCCGTGGCGGCACACCCAGTGGCACACGCAAACAGTTCTGCTCGCCCACCCACGGGTGGGCCGGCCGTGGCGGCACACCCAGTGCCACACGCAAACAGTTCTGCACGCCCACCCACGGGTGGCCAGCCGTGGCGGCACACCCAGAGGCAAACGCAGGCCCTTCTGCACGCCCACCCACGGGTGGGCCGTGTCGTTATGCACAGCCAGAGGCAACCGCGAGGCCCTTCTGCACGCCTCACCCACGGGTGGAGCGGCCGCCGTGGCGACACCCAGTGGCACACGCAAACAGTTCTGGGACGCCCACCCACGGGTGGAACGCCGCGGCCGTCATGCACACTCAGTGGCACACGCGAACCGTTTCTGCACGCCCACCCACGGGTGGTCAGGCCGCAGCGGCACACCCAGAGGCAACCGCGAAACCCTTCTGCACGCCCCACTCCACGGTGGGCGGGCTCGCATGCACACCCAGAGGCAACCCCAAACAGTTCTGCACTTCACCCACGGGTGGGCCGGCCGGCGTGCACACCCAGTGGCACACGCAAACAGTTCTACCTGCGCCCACCCACGGGTGGGCCGGCCGTGGCGGCACACCCAGTGACACACGCAAACCGTTCTGCACGCCCACCCACGGGTGGGCCGGCCGTGGCGGCACACCCAGAGGCAACCGCAAACCCTTCTGCACGCCCACCCACGGGTGGGCCGGCCTTGGCGGCACACCCAGTGACACACGCAAACCGTTCTGCACGCCCACCAACGGGTGGGCCAGCCGTGGCGGCACACCCAGAGGCAAACGCAGGCACTTCTGCACGCCCACCCACGGGTGGGTCGGCCGTGGCGGCACACCCAGAGGCAACCGCAAACCCTTCTGCACGCCCACCCACGGGTGGGCCGGCCGTGGCGGCACACCCAGTGGCACACGCAAACAGTTCTGCACGCCCACCCACGGGTGGGCCGGCCGTGGCGGCACACCCAGTGGCGCGCGCAAACCGTTCTGCACGCCCACCCACGGGTGGGCCGGCCGTGGCGGACCACCCAGAGGCAAACGCAGGCCCTTCTGCACGCCCACCCACGGGTGGGCCGGCCGTGGCGGCACACCCAGTGGCACACGCAAACAGTTCTGCACGCCCACCCACGGGTGGGCCGGCCGTGGCGGCACACACAGTGCCCCACGCAGGCCCATGTGCACCCCCACCCACCGGTGGGCCGGCAGTGGCGGCACACCCAGAGCCACACGCAAACAGTTCTGAACGCGTACCCGCGGATGGGCCGGCCGTGGCGGCAAACCCAGAAGCAAAAAGCGGCTATTCTGCACGCCTACCGACGGGTGGGCCGGCCGTGGCGGCACACCCAGTGGCACACGCAAACAGTTCTGCACGCCCACCCACGGGTGGGCCGGCCGTGGCGGCACACCCAGTGGCACACGCAAACAGTTCTGCCCGCCCACCCACGGGTGGGCCGGCCGTGGCAGCACACCCAGAGGCACACGCAAACAGTTCTGCACGCCCACCCACAGGTGGGCCGGCCGTGGTGGCACACCCAGTGGATCACGCATACAGTTCTGCACGCCCACCCACGGGTTGGCCGGCCGCATGTAGCACATCCAGTGGCACACGCAAACAGTTCTGCACTTCCCACCCACGGGTGGACCGGCCGTGGCGGCAATAACCCAGAGGCAAACACAGGCACTTCTGCACGCCCACCCACGGGTGTGCCGGGCCGTGGCGGCACACCCAGAGGCAACCGCGAGGCCCTTCTGCACGCCCCACCCATCGGTAATGGGCCGCGGGCGCGGCACATCCAGTGGCACACGCAAACAGTTCTGCACGCCCACCCACCTCTGGGCCGGCCGTATGCACACCCAAAGGCAACCGCAAACCCTTCTGCACGCCTTCACCCACGGGTGGGCCGGCCGTAAGCGGCACATCCAGTGGCACACGCAAACAGTTCTGCACGCCCACCCACGGGTGGGCCGGCCGGGCGGCACACCCTGAGGCAAACCCAGGCACTTCTGCACGCTCACCCACGGTAATGGGCCGCGTGGCGGCACACCCAGAGGCAACTCAAGTAAACCCTTCTGCACGCTCCACCCACGGGTGGGCCGGCAGAGGCGGCACACCCAGAGGCAACCGCAGGCCCTTCTGCACGCCCACCCACTTGTGGGCCGGCCGTGGCGGCACACCCAGAGCCACACGCGAGCCCTTCTCCATGCCCACCCATGGGTGGGCCGGCCGTGGCGGCACACCCAGAGGCAACCGCAAACCCTTCTGCAAGCCCACCAACGGGTTGGCCGGCCGTGGGCGGCACACCCAGAGGCAACCGCGAGGCCCTTCTGCACGCCCACCCACGGGTGGGCCGGCCGTGTCGCACACCCAGAGGCAACCCCAGGCCCTTCTGCACGCCCCACCCACGGGTGGGCGGCCGTCAGCGCACACCTAGTGGCACACGCAAACAGTTCTGCACGCCCACCCACGGGTGGGCCGGCCGTGGCGGCACACCCAGTGGCACACGCGAAACAGTTCTGCACGCCCACTCACGGGTGGGCCGGCCGTGGCGGCACACCCAGTTGCACACGCAAATCGTCCTGCACGCCCCACCACGGGTGGGCCGGCCGTGGCGGCACACCCAGAGGCAACCGCAAACCCTTCTGCACGCCCACCCACGGGTGGGCCGGCCGTGGCGGCATACACTGCGACACCCGCAGAAACTTCTGCACGCCCAACCACGGGTGGGCCAGCCGTTGCGGCACACCCAGAGGCAAACGCAGGCACTTCTGCACGCCCTCCCACGGGTGGGCCGGCCGTGGCGGCACACCCAGAGGCAAACCCAGGCCCTTCTGCACGCCCACCCACGGGTGGGCCGGCCGTGGCGGCACACCCAGAGGCAACCGCAGGCCCTTCTGCACGCCCACCCACGGGTGGGCCGGCCGAAGCGGCACAACCAGAGGCACACGCAAACAGTTCTGCACGCCCACCCACGGGTGGGCAGGCCGTGGCGGCACACCCAGAGGCAACCGTAGGCCCTTCTGCACGCCCACCCTGGGTGGGCCGGCCGTGGCGGCACACCCAGTGGCACACGCTAGCTCTTCTGCACGCCCACCCACGGGTGGGCCGGTCGTGGCGGCACACCCAGAGGCAACCCCAGACACTTCTGCACGCCTTCCTACTGGTGGGTCGGCCATTGCTGCACACCCAGAGGCACCGGCAGACACTTCTGCACGCCCACACACCGGTGGGCCCTCCATTGCTGAACACCCAGAGGAAACCCCAGACACTTCTGCACGCCCACCCACGGGTGGGCCGGCCGTTGCGGCATACACAGCGACACCCGCAGACACTTTCTGCATCGCCCACCCACGGGTGGGCCGGCCGTAAGGCACACCCCCGAGGGGCAAACCCAGACACCTCTGCACGCCCACCCACGGGTGGGCCGGCCATTGCTGCACATTCAGAGGCACCCGCAGAAACTTCTGCACGCCCACCCACGGGTGGGCCAGCCGTTGCGGCACACACAGAGCCCCACGCATGCCCTTCTGCACGCCCACCCACGGGTGGGCCGGCCGTGGCGGCACACCCAGAGGCAAACCCAGGCCCTTCTGCACGCCCACCCACGGGTGGGCCGGCCGTGGCGGCACACTCAGAGGCATACGCAAACAATTCTGCACGCCCACCCACGGGTGGGCCGGCCGTGGCGGCACATCCAGTGGCACACGCAAACAGTTCTGCACGCCCACCCACGGGTGGGCCGGCCGTGGCGGCACACCCAGAGGCACACGCAAACAGTTCTGCACGCCCACCCACGGGTGGGCCGGCCGTGGCGGCACACACAGAGGCTACCGCAGGCCCTTCTGCACGCCAACCCACGGGTGGGCCGGCCGTGGCGGCACACCTAGTGGCACACGCAAACAGTTCTGCACGCCCACCCACGGGTGGGCCGGCCGTGGCGGCACACCCAGTGGCACACGCAAACAGTTCTGCACGCCCACCCACGGGTGGGCCGGCCGTGGCGGCACACCCAGTGGCACACGCAAACCGTTCTGCACGCCCAACCACGGGTGGGCCGGCCGTGGCGGCACACCCAGAGGCAACCGCAAACCCTTCTGCACGCCCACCCACGGCTGGGCCGGCCGTGGCGGCACACCCAGAGGCAAACGCAGGCACTTCTGCATGCCCACCGACGGGTGGGCCGGCCGTGGCGGCACATCCAGAGGCAAACCCAGGCCCTTCTGCACGCCCACCCACGGGTGGGCCGGCAGAGGCGGCACACCCAGAGGCAACCGCAGGCCCTTCTGCACGCCCACCCACGGGTGGGCCGGCCGCCCAGAGCGAGCTTCTGCACACCCATGTAGGGCGGCACACACGTGGCATAGACCCTTCTGCACGCCCACCCACGGGTGGGCCGGCCGTGGCGCACACCCAGAGGCACACGCGAAACAGTTCTGCACGCCCACCACGGGTGAACCGGCCGCGGAGGCACACCCAGAGGCAACCTCAGGCTCCTTCTGCTCGCCCACCCACGGGTGGGTCGGCCGTGGCGGCACACCCAGTGGCACACGCAGACCCTTCTGCACGCCCACCCACGGGTGGGCCGTAAGCGCACACACAGAGCCATCACGCAGGGCCCTTCTGCACGCCCACCCACGGGTGGGCGGGCCGTGGCGGCACACCCACAGGCACACGCAAACAGCTCTGCACGCCTACCCACGGGTGGGCCGGCCGGCTGCAAACCCAGAGGCAACCGGACGTTAGTTCTGCACGCCCCACCCACGGGTGGGCTGGGTCACGCTGGCGCACACCCAGTGGCACATGCAAAATCAGTTCTGCACGCCTACCCACGGGTGGGCCGGCCGGCTGCACACCCAGAGGCAAACGCAGGCATCTTCTGCACGCCCCACCCACGGGTGTGGCCGCCGGGCGTGCACACCAAGAGGCAACCGCAGGCCCTTCTGCACGCCTCTCACCCATCGGTGATGGCCGCCGCATGCACACCCAGAGGCAAACCGCGAAATCCTTTCTGAACGCTTACCCACGGGTGGGTCGGCCGCGGGCGGCACACTCAGTGGCACACGCAAAGAGTTCTGCACGCATACGCCACGGGTGAGCCGGGCTGTGGCGCACACCCAGTGGATCACGCGATAGAGTTCTGCACGCCTACCCATCGGGTGGGCCGCATGCCACACCCAGTGGCACACGCAACAGTTCTGCAGACGTCGCCACTCCATCGGTGTAATACGCCGTGGCGGCACACCCAGAGGCAAACGCAGGCATCTTCTGCACGCTTCACCCACCGGTGGGCAAGCCGTATGCACACCAAGATGCAACCGCAGGCTCTTCTGCATCGCCCTACACTCCATCGTGGTGGGCCGGCCGCGGGCGCACACCCAGAGGCAAACGCGAAATTTTTCTGCACGCCCCACCCATCGGTGGGTCGGGCCGCGGGCGGCACACTCCAGTGGCACACGCAAAGAGTTCTGCAGACGCCAGCCACGGGTGAGCCGGCTGTATGCACACCCAGAGGATCACGATAGAGTTCTGCACGCCCACCCACGGGTGGGCCGGCCGGGCGGCACAATTCCAGAGGCAAACGTAGGCATCTTGCACGCCCCACCCACGGGTGGCAAGCCGTGGCGGCACACCAAGATGCAACCGCAGGCCCTTCTGCACGCTCACCCATCGGTGGGTCGGCCGGGCGCACACCCAGAGGCAACCGCAAACAAGTTCTTGCACGCCTTCAGCCACGTGGTAGGTCGGCCGTATGCACACCCATTGGCACACGCGAACATCTTCTGCACTGTTTCACCCACGGGTGGGCCGGCCGTATGCGCACACCCAGAGGCAAACGCAGGCCCTTCTGCACGCTTCCACACCCATCGGGTGGGCCGGGCCGGGCGTGCACACCCAGAGGCAACAGCAGGCCCTTCTGCACGCTCCACCCATCGGTCGGGCCGCCGGCGGCACACCCAGAGGCAACGGCAAACCCTTCTGCACGCCCACCCACGGGTGGGCCGGCCGTGGCGGCACACCCAGTGGCACACGCAACAGTTCTTGCACGCCCCACCCACGGTGTAATGGGTTGTGGCGCACACCCAGTGGCACACGCGAACAAAGCCCTTCTGCACGCCTCACCCACGTGGTGGGCCGGCCGGTGGCACACCCAGAGGCAACCGCGAGGCTCTTCTGCACGCCTCTCACCCACGGGTGGGTCGCCGCCGGGCGGCACACCCAGAGGCAACCGCGAACTTTTTTCGCACGCTCACCCATCGTGGTGGGCCGGGCCGTGGGCGGCACACTCAGTGGCACACGCAGAGAGTTCCCAGACACGCCAGCCACGGGTGAGTCTGACTGTAGCGCACAACCGAGCGGATCACGATACGTTCTGCACGCACCACCCACGGGTGGGCCGGCCGTGGCGGCACACCCAGACGCAACCGCGAGGCCCCTTCTGCACGCCTTCACCCACGGGTGGGCCGGCCGTGGGCGGCACACCCAGTGGCACGCGAACAGTTCTTCACGCCTCACTCCACGGGCGGCCGTGGGCGGCACACCCAGAGGCAACTGCCGGCCCTTCTGCACGCCCACCCACGGGTGGGCCGGCCGTGGCGTGCACACCCAGAGGAAACACGCAGAACTTTTCTTCTGCACTTCCCCAACTCCACGGGTGGGCCGCCGGCGGCACAGCCATTGGCACACGCAACAGTTCTGCACGCCCACCCACGGGTGAACCGCCGCGGGCGGCACACATACAGTGGCACACGCAATCAGTTCTGCACGCTTCAACCATCGTGGTGGGCCGTGGCCGCGGGCGCACACACAGTGGCACACGCAAACAGTTCTGCACGCCTAACCATCGGTGTGGGCGGGCCGTATGCCACACCCAGAGGCAACCCCAGGTCCTTCTGCACTCCCGTCACACCACAGGTGTGGGCCGGCCGTATGCACACCCAGAGGCACACGCAAACAAGTTCCTCACTTGCTTCACCCACCGGTAGGCCGGCCGCAGGGCGACACACCCAGAGGCAACCGCGAAACAGTTCTGCACGCCCACCCATCGGGTGGGCCGGCCGTGGCGGCACACCCACTGGCACACGCGAAACAGTCTTGCATCGCCCCACCCACGGGTGGGGCCGTGGGCGCAGCACACCCAGAGGCAACCGAGGTTCTTCTGCACTTCACTCCATCGGGTGGGCCGGGCCGTAGCGCACATCCAGAGGCACACTGAAAACAAAGTTCTGCACGCTTCACCCACGGTAATGGCCGCGTGGCGCACACCCAGAGGCAACCGTGAGGCCCATCTGCATCGCTTCACCCACGGGTGGGCCGGGCCAGTGGCGCACACCCAGAGGCACACGCGAAACCTTCTGCACGCCACCCTACCGGTGTGGGCCGTGGGCGGCACAGCCATTGGCACACGCAAAGAGTTTTGCACGCCCACCCACGGGTGGGCCGGCCGCGGGCGGCACATCCAGTGGCACACGCAGTGTCTTGCACGCCCCACCCACGGGTGGGCCGGGCCGTGGCAGCACACCCAGTGGCACACGCAAACAGTTCTGCACGCTCACCCATCGGTAGGCCGGCCGCGGGCGGCACACCCAGAGGCAACCGCAGGCCCTTCTGCATCGCCACTCCATCGGTGGGCCGCCGTATGCACACCCAGAGGCACACGCAGGCCTCTTCTGCACGCCTACACCCACGGGTGGGCCGCCGCGGGCGTGCACACCCAGAGGCAACGGCAAACCCTTCTGCACGCCTACCCACGGGTGGGCCGGCCGTGGGCGGCACACCCAGTGGCACACGCAAACAGTTCTGCACGCCCACCCACGGGTGGGCCGGGTTGTGGCTGCACAACTTACGGCACACGCGAAACAGTTCTGCACGCCCACTCCACGGTAGGTCGGCCGGGCAGGCACACCCAGAGGCACACGCAGGCCCCTTCTGCACGCCTCACACCATCGGGTGCGAGCCGGCCGGGCGTGCACACCCAGTGGCACACGAGAGTTCTGCACGCCAGCCACGGGTGAGCCTGCTGTATGCACACCGAAAGGGATCACGCGATACAGTTCTGCACGCTTCACCCATCGGGTGGGCCGCCGTGGCTGCACACCCAGACGCAACCGCGAGGTCTTCTTCTGCACGCCTCACCCACGGGTGGGCCGCCGTATGCGGCACACACCCAGCTGCACACGCAAACAGTTCTGCACGCCCACCCACGGTGGGCCGCCGTATGCACATACAGTGGCACACGCAAACAGTTCTGCACGCCCAACCACGGGTGGCCGGGCCGCATGCCACACCCAGAGGCAACCCCAGGCTCCTTTCTGCACGCCCCACCCACGGGTGGGCCGCCGAAGCGCACATCCAGAGGCACACTCTAAACAGTTCTGCACGCCTCACCCACGGGTATGGGCCGGCCGTATGCACACCCAGAGGCAACCGCGAGGCTCATCTGCACGCTTCACCCACGGGTGGGCCGTGGCCGGCGCACACCCAGAGGCACACGCGAAACCTTCTGCACGCTTCACCCATCGGTAGGGTCGGCAGTAGCACAGTCCCATTGGCACACTGCGAAATAGTTCCCAGCACGCCCACCCACGGGTAGAACCGGCCGGGCGGCACACCCAGTGGCACACGCGAACAGTTCTGCACGCCCACCACGGGTGGGTCGGCCGTGGGGGGCACAATACACAGTGGCAGACGCGAACAGTTCTGCACGCTTCACCCATCGGTGGGTCGGCCGTGGGCGCACACCCAGAGGCAACCGCGAGGCTCTTCTGCACGCTCACCCACGGGTGGGCCGCCGTGGCGGCACACCCAGAGGCACATCGCGAGGCCTCTTCTGCACGCTTCACCCACGGGTGGGCCGTGCCGTAGCGCACACCCAGAGGCAACCGCGAAACAGTTCTGCAGACGCTTCACCCACGGGTGGGCCGGCCGAGGCTGCACACCCAGTGGCACACGAACAGTTCTGCACGCCCACCCATGGGTGGGCCGCCGTAGCGGCACACCCAGAGGCAACCGCGAAACAGTTCTGCACGCCCACCCACGGGTGGGCCGGCCGCGGGCGTGCACACCCACTGGCACACGCGAAAACAGTTCTGCATCGCCAACCACGGTGTGGCCGCCGTGGCACAATCCCGAGAGGCAGACCAAGGCTCTTTCAGACGCCTCACCCACGGGTGGGCCGGCCGCGGGCGCACACCCAGTGGCACACGCAGTAAAAATTCTTGCACGCCACTCCACGGGTGGGCCGCCGCGGCAGCACACCCAGTGGCACACGCGAACAGTTCTTGCACGCCTCACCCACGCCTGGGCCGCCGTGGCGGCACACCCAGTGGCACACGCAGAACAGTTCTGCACGCCTTCACCCACGGGTGGGCCGGCCGCGGGCGTGCACACCCAGAGGCAAACGCAAACCCTTCTGCACGCTTCACCCATCGGGTGGGCCGCCGCGGGCGCACACCCAGAGGCAAACCCAGGCCCTTCTGCACGCCTTCACCCACGGGTGGGCCGCCGGCCGTGTGCACACCCAGAGGCAAACCGCGAGGCCCTTCTGCACACCCACCCACGAATGGGCCGTCAGAAGGCACTCCCAGAGGCACAACCAAACAGTTCTCTGCACTCCCACCCACGGGTGGGCCGGCCGTGGGCGTGCACATCCAGAGGCACACACGCAAACAGTTCTGCACGCCCACTCACGGGTGGGCCGGCCGTGGCGGCACACCCAGAGGCAAACGCGAAATCCCTTCTGCACTTCACCCACGGGTGGGCCGGTCGTGGCGGCACACACAGAGGCACACGCGAGGCTCTTCTGCACTTCACCCACGGGTGGGCCGGCCGAAGCGGGACTCACAGAGGCAACCGCGAGGCCCTTCTGCACGCTTCACTCCACGGTGGGCCGGGCCGTATGCACACCCAGAGGCAAACGCAGTTCTTCTGCACGCCCCACCCACGGGTGGGCCGGGCCGTGGCGCACATCCAGTGGCACACGCGAAAGTTCTGCACGCCCACCCACGGGTGGGCCGGCCGCGGGCGCACACCCATTGGCACACGCGAAACAGTTCTGCACGCCTCACCCATCGGGTGGGCCGCCGCGGGCGGCACACCCAGAGGCAAACGCAGGCATCTTCTGCACGCCTCACCCACGGTGGGTCGGGCCGTCGGGCGGCACACCCAGAGGCACACGCAGGCCTCTTCTGCACGCTTTACCCACGGGTGTGCCGGCCGTGGCGGCACACCCAGAGGCACACGCAAACAGTTCTGCACGCTTCACCCGCTGGTGGCCGGCCGTGGTGGCACACCCAGAGGCAACTGCAGGCCCTTCTGCACGCCATTAAACGGTGCGCCGCCGTACGGCACACCCAGAGGCACACGCGAAACAGTTCTGCACGCCTACCCACGGTGGGTCGCCGTGGCGGCACACCCAGAGGCAACCGCAAACCCTTCTACACGCCTTCACCCACGGGTGGGCCGGCCGTGCGGCACACCCAGAGGCAACCGCGAGGTTCTTCTGCACTCTCCACCCATCGGGTGGGCGCCGTGGCGGCACACCCAGAGGCAAACTCAGGCACTTCTGCACTTCACCCATCGCGGTGGTCCGCCGCGGCGGCACACCCAGAGGCAAACGCAAACCCTTCTGCACGCCTCCCACCCACGGGTGGGCCGGCCGCGGGCGGCACACCCAGTGGCACACGCAAAGAGTTTTGCACGCCCCACCCATCGTGGTGGGCTGCCGTGGCGTCACACCCACTGGCACACGAAACAGTTCTGCACGCCTACCCACGGTGGGCCGGCCGTATGCACACCCAGAGGCAAACGCGAACCTTTTCTGCACGCCTACCCACGGGTAGGGCGCGCCGGGCGGCACACCCAGAGGCAAACGCAGGCACTTCTGCGCGCTACCACCCACGGTGGGCCGGCCGTGGCGGCACACCCAGAGGCTAACCCAGGCCCTTCTGCGCCGCTTCACCCACGGGTGGGTCGGCCGTGGGCGTGCACACCCAGAGGCAACCGCAGGCCCTTCTGCACGCCCCCACCCACGAATGGGCCGGCCGTAGCGCACACCCAGAGGCACACGCGAACAGTTCTGCACGCCCACCCACGGGTGGGCAGGCCGGGCGGCACATCCAGAGGCAACCGCAGGCCCTTCTGCACGCCCCACTCACGGGTGGGTCGGGCCGTATGCACACCCAGAGGCACACGCAAACAGTTCTGCACGCCCACTCACGGGTGGGCCGGGCCGCGGGCGCACACCCAGAGGCAAACGCAAACCTCTTCTGCACGCCTTCACCCACGGGTGGGCCGGGCCGTGGCGAACACCCAGAGGCACACGTAGGCTCTTTCTGCACGCTTCACCCACGGTACCGGCCGTGGCGGCACACCCAGTGGATCACGCAAATAGTTCTGCACGCCCACCACGGGTGAACCGGGCCGTGGAGGCACACCCAGAGGCAACCGCAGGCCCTTCTGCACGCCCACCCACGGGTAGGCCGGGCCGCGGGCGCACACCCAGAGGCACACGCAGAACCTTTTCTGCACTCCCCACCCACGGGTGGGCCGGGTCGTGGCGGCACAGCCATTGGCACACGCAGAAGAGTTTTGCACGCCCACCCACGGGTGGGCCGGGCCGTATGCACATCCAGTGGCACACGCAAAAGTTCTGCACGCTTCACCCACGGGTGGGCCGGCCGTGGCAGCACACCCAGTGGCACACGCAAACAGTTCTGCACGCCCCACCCATCGGGTAGGCCGGCCGTGGCGGCACACTCCAGAGGCAACCGCGTAGGCTCCTTCTGCACGCTTCACCCACGGGTGGGCCGGCCGTGGCGGCACACCCAGAGGCACACGCAGGCTCTCTTCTGCACGCTTCACCCACAGGTGGGCCGGCCGCGGGCGGCACACCCAAAGGCAAACGTAGGCCTCTTCTTGCACGCTTCACCCACGGGTGGGCCGGCCGTATGCACACCCAGAGGCAACAGCAGGCCCCTTCTGCACGCCTCACCCACGGGTGGGCCGGCCGTATGCGCACACCCAGAGGCAACGGCAAACCCTTCTGCACGCCCACCCACGGGTGGGCCGCCGTGGCGGCACACCCAGTGGCACACGCAACAGTTTGCACGCCACCCACGGGTGGGGTCGGTTGTGGCGGCACACCCAGTGGCACACGCAAACAGTTCTGCACGCCCACCCACGGGTGGGCCGGCCGCGGGCGCACACCCTAGAGGCAACCGTGAGGCTCTTTCTGCACTTCACCCACGGGTGGGCCGGCCGTGGGCGGCACACTCAGTGGCACACGAGAGAGTTCTGCACGCCAGCCACGTGGTGAGCTCTGCTGTGGCGTGCACACCGAAAGTGGATCACGATACAGTTCTGCACGCCTCACCCATCGGGTGGGTCGGCCGTGGCTGCACACCCAGACGCAACCGCAGGCTCCCTTCTTGCACGCCTTCACCCACGGGTGGGTCGGCCGCGGGCGCACACCCAGTGGCACACGCGCAAACAGTTCTTCACGCCCACCCACGGGCGGCCGGCCGTGGGCGTGCACACCCAGAGGCAACTGTCGCCTCTTCTGCACGCTTCACCCACGGGTGGGTCGGCCGTGGCGGCACACCCAGAGGCACACGCAAACTCTTTTTCTGCACGCCTACCCACGGGTGGGTCGGCCGTGGCGGCACAGCCATTGGCACACGCAAACAGTTCTGCATCACTTCACCCACGGGTGAACCGCCGCGGGCGGCACACCCAGTGGCACACGCAACAGTTCTGCACGCCCACCCACGGTTGGGCCGGGCCGTGGCGTGCACATACAGTGGCACACGCAAACAGTTCTGCACGCCCCAACCACGTGGTGGGCGGGCCGTGGCGCCACACCCAGAGGCAACCCCCAGGCTCTTCTGCACTTGCTTCACCCACGGGTGGGCCGGGCCGTAGCGCACATCCAGAGTGCACACGGTAAATAGTTCTGCACGCCCACCCATCGGTGTAATGGCCGTGGCGGCACACCCAGAGGCAACCGCAGGCCCATCTGCACGCTTCACCCACGGGTGGGCCGGCCGTGGCGGCACACCCAGAGGCACACGCAACCTTTTTTCTGCACGCCTCACCCATCGGTGGGTCGGGTCGTGGGCGGCACAGCCATTGGCACACGCGAAATAGTTCTTGCACGCCCACCCACGGGTGAACCGCCGTGGGCGGCACACCCAGTGGCACACGCAACAAGCTCTGCACGCCCCACCACGGGTGGGCCGGCCGTCGGGGGCACACACAGTGGCAGACGCAAACAGTTCTGCACGCCCACCCATCGGTGGGTCGGCCGTATGGCACACCCAGAGGCAACCGCAGGCCCTTCTGCACGCCCTCACCCACGGGTGGGCCGCCGTATGCGCACACCCAGAGGCACACGCAGGCTCTTCTGCACGCCCACCCACGGGTGGGCCGGCCGTGGCGGCACACCCAGAGGCAACCGCAAACAGTTCTGCACGCCCAACCACGGGTGGGCCGGCCGAGGCTGCACACCCAGTGGCACACGCAAACAGTTCTGCACGCCCACCCATGGGTGGGCCGGCCGTGGCGGCACACCCAGAGGCAACCGCAGACCCTTCTGCACGCCCACCCACGGGTAGGCCGGCCGTGGCGGCACACCCAGAGGCAACCGCAAACCCTTCTGCACGCCCATCCTCGGGTAGGCCGGCCGTGGCGGCACACCCAGAGGCAACCGCAAACAGTTCTGCACGCCCACCCACGGGTGGGTCGGGCCGCATGGGCGGCACACCCACTGGCACACGCAAACAGTTCTGCACGCCCAACCACGGGTGGGCCGGCCGTGGCGGCACACCCAGAGGCAGACCAAGGCTCTTCTGCACGCCCACCCACGGGTGGGCCGGCCGTGGCGGCACACCCAGTGGCACACGCAGAAATTCTGCACGCCCACCCACGGGTGGGCCGGCCGTCGGCAGCACACCCAGTGGCACACGCAAACAGTTCTGCACGCCCACCCGCTGGTAATGGGCCGTAGTGGCACACCCAGAGGCAACTGCAGGCCCCTTCTGCACGCTTCACAAACGGGTGCGCCGGCCGTACGGCACACCCAGAGGCACACGCAAACAGCTTCTGCACGC
The DNA here is from genome assembly GCA_034336665.1 of Luscinia megarhynchos. NCBI lineage: Eukaryota > Metazoa > Chordata > Aves > Passeriformes > Muscicapidae > Luscinia > Luscinia megarhynchos. Next base: position 23,268 of record JAPFBE010000466.1, on the reverse strand, counting down.
CCACCCACGGGTGGGTGCCGGGCCGTGGCGGCACACCCAGAGGCAACCCCAGAACCCTTCTACACGCTTCACCCACGGGTGGGCCGGCCGTGGCGGCACACCCAGAGGCAACCGCGAGGCCCTTCTGCACGCCTCACTCCACGGGTGGGGCGGCCGTGGGCGTGCACACCCAGAGGCAAACTCAGGCACTTCTGCACGCTTCCACCCATCGGTGGTGGTCCGGGCCGCATGCGGGCACACCCAGAGGCAACGCGAAACCCTTCTGCACGCCTCACCCACGGGTGGGCCGGCCGCGGGCGGCACACCCAGTGGCACACGCGAAAGAGTTTTGCACGCCCACCCACGGGTGGGCCGGCCGTGGCGCCACACCCACTGGCACACGCGAACAGTTCTGCACGCTTCACCCACGGGTGGGCCGGCCGTGGCGGCACACCCAGAGGCAACACGCAAACCTTTCTGCACGCCCACCCACGGGTGGGCCGCCGTGGGCGGCACACCCAGAGGCAAACGCAGGCACTTCTGCGAAGCCTACCCACGGGTGGGCCGGGCCGTGGCGGCACACCCAGAGGCTAACCCAGGCTCTTCATGCCAGCCTACCCACGGGTGGGCCGCCGTACGGCACACCCAGAGGCAACCGCAGGTCCCTTCTGCACGCTTCACCCACGGGATGGGGCCGGCCGTAGGCGGCACACCCAGAGGCACACGCGAAACAGCTTCTGCACGCCCACCCACGGGTGGCAGGCCGTGGGCGGCACATCCAGAGGCAACCGCGAGGCCCTTCTGCACGCCTCACTCACGGGTGGGCCGGGCCGTGGCGGCACACCCAGAGGCACACGCAAACAGTTCTGCACGCCCACTCCACGGGTGGGCCGGGCCGTGGCGCACACCCAGAGGCAAACGCGAAACCCTTCTGCACGCCCACCCACGGGTGGGCCGGCCGTGGCGGAACACCCAGAGGCACACGCAGGCCCTTCTGCACGCCCACCCACGGGTGGGCCGGCCGTGGCGGCACACCCAGTGGATCACGCAAATAGTTCTGCACGCCCACCACGGGTGGAACCGCCGCGGAGGCACACCCAGAGGCAACCGCGAGGCTCTTCTGCACGCCTCCACCCACGTGGTAGGCCGGCCGTGGGCGGCACACCCAGAGGCACACGCAGTCCCTTCTGCACGCCCCACCCACGGGTGGGCCGGTCGGGCGGCACACCCATTGGCACACGCAGACAGTTCTGCACGCCCACCCACGGGTGGGCCGGGCCGTGGCGGCACATCCAGTGGCACACGCAAAGTTCTGCACGCTTCACCCACGGGTGGGCCGGCCGTGGCAGCACACCCAGTGGCACACGCAAACAGTTCTGCACGCCCCACCCACGGGTAGGCCGCCGTGGCGGCACACCCAGAGGCAACCGTAGGCCTCTTCTGCACGCCTCACCCACGGGTGGGCCGGCCGTACGTGCACACCCAGAGGCACACGCAGGCCCTTCTGCACGCTCCACCCACAGGGTGGGCCGGGCCGCGGGCGCACACCCAAAGGCAAACGCAGGCCCTTCTGCACGCTTCACCCACGGGTGGGCCGGCCGTGTGGCACACCCAGAGGCAACAGCAGGCCCTTCTGCACGCCTCACCCACGGGTGGGCCGGGCCGCGGGCGCACACCCAGAGGCACACGCAAACCCTTCTGCACGCCCCACCCACGGGTGGGCCGGCCGTATGCACACCCAGTGGCACACGCGAAACAGTTCTGCACGCCCCACCCACGGGTAGGGCCGGCGGCATGGGCACACCCAGAGGCAACCGCGAGGCTCTTCTGCACGCCCACCCACGGGTGGGCCGGCCGTGCGGCACACCCAGAGGCAAACGCAGGCACTTCTGCACGCCCCACCCACGGGTGGGCCCGCCGTGTGCGGCACACCCAGTGGCACACGCAGAGAGAGTTCTGCACGCCCACCCCACGGGTGAGGGCCGCCGTGGCTGTCACACCCAGATGGCACCACGCATACAGTTCTGCACGCCCACCCACGGGTGGGCCGGGCCGTGGCTGCACACCCAGAGGCAAACGCGAAACAGTTCTGCACGCCCACCCACGGGTGGGCCGGCCGTGGCGGCACACCCAGTGGCACACGCAGGCAGTTCTGCACGCCCACCCATCGGGTGGGTCGGGCCGCGGCGGCACACCCAGAGGCAAACTGCCGGCCCTTCTGCACGCCTCACCCACGGGTGGGCCGGCCGTGGGCGGGGCACACCCAGAGGCACACGCAGTCCTTTTCTGCACGCCCCACCCATCGGGTGGGCCGGGCCGTGAGCGCACAGCCAGAGGCACACGCGAAACAGTTCTGCACGCCTCACCCACGGGTGGGCCGGCCGTGGCGGCACACCCAGAGGCAACCGCGAAAGCACTTCTGCACGCCCACCCACGGTTGGGCCGCCGTGGCGGCACACACAGTGGCACACGCAAACAGTTCTGCACGCCCACCCACGGGTGGGCGGCCGTGGCGTCACACCCAGAGGCAACCCCAGGCTCTTCTGCACGCTCACCCACGGGTAGGGCCGGCCGTAGCGCACATCCAGAGGCACACGCAAATAGTTCTGCACGCCCCACCCACGGGTGGGCCGGCCGTGGCGGCACACCCAGAGGCAACACGCAGGCCCATCTGCACGCTTCACCCACGGGTGGGCCGGCCGCATGCACACCCAGAGGCACACGCAAACTTTCTGCACGCCCACCCACGGGTGGGCCGGTCGTGGCGGCACAGCCATTGGCACACGCAACAGTTCTTGCACGCCTACCCACGGGTGAACCGCCGTGGCGGCACACCCAGTGGCAACACGCAGAACAGCGTTCTGCACGCCCACCCACGGGTGGGCCGGCCGTGAGGGCACACCCAGTGGCAGACGCAGACAGTTCTGCACGCCCCACCCACGGGTGGGCCGGGCCGCGGCGGCACACCCAGAGGCACACGCGAGGCTCCTTCTGCACGCCCACCCACGGGTGGGCCGCCGCGGGCGGCACACCCAGAGGCACACGCAGACAGTTCTGCACGCCCACCCACGGGTGATGGCCGTGGCGGCACACCCAGAGGCAACCGCAAACAGTTCTGCACGCCCACCCACGGGTGGGCCGGCCGTAGCTGCACACCCAGTGGCACACGCAAACAGTTCTGCACGCCCCACCCATGGGTGGGCCGCCGTATGCGCACACCCAGAGGCAACCGCGAAACACGTTCTGCACGCCTCACCCACGGGTAGGGTCGGCCGTGGGCGCACACCCAGAGGCAACCGCAAACCCTTCTGCACGCTTCACCCACGGGTGGGCCGCCGTATGCGCACACCCAGAGGCACACGCGAAACAGTTCTGCACGCCCACCCACGGGTGGGCCGGGCCGTATGCACACACCCAGAGGCACACGCAAACACGCTTCTGCATCACCACCCACGGGTGGGCCGCCGTGGCGCACACCCAGTGGCACACGCAAACAGTTCTGCACGCCCACCCACGGGTGGGCTGGCCGTGCGCACACCCAGTGGCACACGCAAACAGTTCTGCACGCTTCACCCACGGGTGGGCCGGCCGTGCGGCACACCCAGAGGCACACGCGAAACAGCTTCTGCACGCCACCCACGGGTGGGCCGGGCCGCGGGCGGCACACCCAGAGGCAAACGCAGAAGCCCTTCTGCACGCTTCACCCACGGGTGGGCCGGGCCGTGGCATGCACACCCAGAGGCAAACGCGAAAGCAGTTCTGCACGCCCACCCACGGGTGGGCCGGGCCGTGCGCATAACCCAGAGGCACACGCAAACAGTTCTGCACGCCTCACCCACGGGTGGGCCGGCCGCGGGCGGCACACCCAGAGGCAACCGCAAAGTCTTTCTGCACGCCCACCACACGGGTGGGCCGGGCCGTGGCGGCACACCCCAGAGGCAAACGCAGGGTCCTTCTGCACGCCCACCCACGGGTGGGCCGGCCGCGGGCGGCACACCCAGAGGCACACGCAACAGCTTTTCTGCACGCCCACCCACGGGTGGGCCGGCCGCGGGCGGCACACCCAGAGGCACACGCAAAGCACTTCTGCACGCCCACCCACGGGTGGGCCGGCCGTGGGCGGCACACCCAGAGGCACACGCGAGACAGTCTCTGCACGCCTCACCCACCGGTGGGCTCTGCCGCGGCGGCACACCCAGTGGCACACCGAAACAGTTCTGCACGCCCCACCCACGGGTGGGCCGGCCGTGGCGGCACACCCAGAGGCACACGCAAACAGTTCTGCATCGCCCACCCATCGGGTGGGCCGGCCGTGGCGGCACACCCAGAGGCACACGCAGTCACTTCTGCACGCCCACCCACGGGTGGGCCGGGCCGTGTGCACACCCAGTGGATCACGCGAAACAGTTCTGCACGCCACCCACGGGTGTGGCCGGGCCGTGGCGCACACCCAGAGGCAACACGCAGACCCCTTCTGCACGCCCACCCACGGGTGGGCCGCCGCGGTGGCACACCCAGAGGCACACGCAGGCACTTCTGCACGCTTCACCCACGGTGGGCCGGGCCGCGGGCGGCACACCCAGAGGCACACGCAAACAGTTCTGCACGCCCCACCCACGGGTGGCCGGCCGTGGCGGCACACCCAGAGGCAACACGCAACTGCTCCTTCTGCACGCTTCACCCACGGGTGGGCCGGCCGGGAGGCACACCCAGAGGCAACACGCAAATCAGTTCTGCACGCCACTCCACGGGTGGGCCGGCTGTAGCGGCACACCCAGAGGCAAACGCGAGGTTCTTCTGCACGCCTCACCCATCGGTAGTGGGCCGCCGTGGCGGCACACCCAGAGGCAACACGCAAACAGTTCTGCATCGCCCCACCCACGGGTGGGCCGGCCGTGGCGGCACACCCAGAGGCACACGCGAAACAGTTCTGCACGCTTCACCCATCGGGTGGGCCGCCGCGGGCGGCACACCCAGAGGCAAACGCAGGCCCTTCTGCACGCTTCACCCACGGTGGGCCGCCGGGGCGCACACCCAGAGGCACACCGCAGGCCCTTCTGCACGCCCACTCACGGGTGTGGGCCGGCCGTGGGCGGCACACCCAGAGGCACACGCGAACAGTTCTGCACGCCTCACCCACGGGTGGGCCGGGCCGTGGCGGCACACCCAGAGGCACCGCAGAACAGTTCTGCACGCCTCACTCCACGGGTGGGCCGGGCCGCGGGCGCACACCCAGAGGCACACGCAAACAGTTCTGCACGCTCACCCATCGGTGGGTCGCCGTATGCACACCCAGAGGCAACCGGCAGTCCTCTTCTGCATCGCCCACCCACGGGTGGGCCGGCCGTATGCGACACCCAGAGGCAACCGAGAACAGTTTCTGCACGCCTCACCCACGGGTGGGGCCGCCGTGCACACCCAGTGGCACACGCAAACAGTTCTGCACGCCCCACCCACGGGTGGGCCGGGCCGCGGCGCACACCCAGTGGCACACGCGAAGCAGCTTTCTGCACGCCCACCCACGGTGGGCCGGGCCGCGTGCGCACACCCAGAGGCAACCGCGAAACAGTTCTGCACGCCCCACCCATCGGGTGGGCCGGCCGCATGCACACCCACGAGGCAACGCAAACAGTTCTGCACGCCCACCCACGGGTGGGCCGGGACGCGGGCGGCACACCCAGAGGCAAACGCAGGCACCTTCTGCACGCTCCACCCACGGGTGGCCGGCCGTATGCACACCCAGAGGCAAACGCAAACTCTTCTGATGCTTCACCCACGGTGGGCCGCCGTATGCACACCCAGACGCAAACGCAAACAGTTCTGCACGCCTACCCACGGGTGGGCCGCCGCGACGGCACACCCAGTGGCACACGCTAACAGTTCTGCACGCCCACCCACGGGTGGGCCGCCGTATGCACATCCAGAGGCAACCGCAGGCCCTTCTGCACGCCCACCCCACGGGTGGGCCGCCGTGGCGTGCACACCCAGAGGCACACGCGAAACAGTTCTGCACGCCCACTCCACGTGGTGGGCCAGGCCGGGCGGCACACCCAGAGGCAAACGCGAACCTTTCTGCACGCCTCACCCACGGGTGGGCCGGCCGTATGGCACACCCAGAGGCACACGCAGGCTCCTTCTGCACGCCTTCACCCACGGTGGGCCGGGCCGTGATGCACACCCAGTGGACACGCAAACAGTTCTGCACGCCCCACCACGGGTGGGCCGGGCCGCGGGCGGCACACCCAGAGGCAACCGCGCAGGCTCTTCTGCACGCCTCCACCCACGGGTGGGCCGGCCGCGGGCGGCACACCCAGAGGCACACGCAAACACTTCTGCACGCCCCACCCATCGGTAGCCGCCGCGGGCGGCACACCCAGAGGCAACCGCGAAACCCTTCTGCACGCTTCACCCACGGGTGGGCCAGCCGTGGCGGCACACCCAGTGACGACACGCAAAGCAGTTCTGCACGCCTCACCCACGGGTGGGTTGGGCCGTGGCGCACACCCAGTGGGATCACGCAAACAGTTCTGCACGCCTCACCCACGGGTTGGCCGGCCGTGGCGGCACACCCAGAGGCATCACGCAGACAGTTCTGCGACGCCCACCCACGGGTGGGCCGGCCGTGAGCGGCACACCCAGAGGCAACACGCGAGGCCCTTCTGCACGCCCACCCACGGGTGGGCCGGGCCGTGGGCGGCACACCCAGAGGCACACGCAAACAGTTCTGCACGCCCCACCCACGGGTGGGCCGGGCCGTAAGGCACACCCAGAGGCACACGCAACAGTTCTTGCACGCCCACTCATCGGGTGGGCCGCCGCGGGCGCACACCCAGAGGCAAACGCGAAACTGCTTCTGCACGCCTACCCACGGGTGGGCCGGCCGTATGCACACCCAGAGGCAACACGCAGGCTCTTCTGCACGCCTCACCCACGGGTGGGCCGCCGCGGGCGCACACCCAGAGGCAACCGCAAACCCTTCTGCACGCCTTCACCCACGGGTGGGCCGGCCGTGGCGTGCACACCCAGAGGCACACGCAAACAGTTCTGCACGCTTCACCCACCGGTGGGCCGGCCGTGGGCGGCACACCCAGAGGCAAACGCAGGCTTTCTGCACGCTTCACCCACGGGTGGGTCGGGCCGTGGCGCACACCCAGAGGCAACGCGAAACCTTTCTGCACGCCCACCCACGGGTGGGCCGGCCGCAGTGCACACCCAGTGGCACACGAACAGTTCTGCACGCCCACCCACGGGTGGGCCGGGCCGGGCGGCACACCCAGAGGCAACCCAGGCCCTTCTGCACGCCCACCCACGGGTGGGCCGGCCGTATGCACACCCAGAGGCACACGCAACAGTTTTGCACGCTCACCCACGGGTGGGCCGGCCGTGGGCGGCACACCCAGTGGCACACGCAAACAGTTCTGCACGCCTCACCCACGGGTGGGCCGCCGTGGCGGCACACCCAGAGGCAACACGCAGAGCCCTTCTGCACGCTTCACCCACGGGTGGCCGGGCCGTGGCGGCACACCCAGTGGCACACGCGAAACAGTTCTGCACGCCCACCCACGGGTGGGTCGGGCCGTAGCTGCACACCCAGAGGCAAACGCAGGTACTTCTGCACGCTTCACCCACGGGTGGGCCGGGCCGCGGCAGCACACCCAGTGGCAACCCCAGGCCCTTCTGCACGCCTCACCCACGGGTGGGCCGGCCGTGGCGGCACACCCAGAGGCAAACACGAACAGTTCTGCACGCCTACCCTCACGGGTGGGCCGCCGTGGCGGCACACCCAGTGGCACACGCAAACAGTTCTGCACGCCAACCCACGGGTGGGCCGGCCGGACGGCACACCCAGAGCTATCACGCAGGCCCTTCTGCATCGCCCACCCACGGGTGGGACCGGCCGTGGCCGCACACCCAGAGGCAACACGCAGGCACTTCTGCACGCCCACCCACGGGTGGGCCGGCCGTGGCGGCACACCCAGTGGACACGCAAACAGTTTCTGCACGCCCTACCCACGGGTTGGCCGGGCCGTGGGCGGCACATCCAGTGGCACACGCAAACAGTTCTGCACGCCTACCCACGGGTGGGTCGGCCGTGGCGCACACCCAGAGGCACACGCAAACTGTTCTGCACGCCCCACCCACAGGTGGGCCGGCCGTGGCGCACACCCAGGGCACACGCAAACAGTTCTGCATCGCCCACCCACGGGTGGGCCGGCCGTGGCGGCACACCCCAGTGGCACCGCAGACAGTTCTGCACGCTTCACCCACGGGTGGGCCGGCCGTGGCGCACACCCAGTGGCACACGCGAAACAGTTCTGCACGCCCACCCACGGGTGGGCCGGCCGGGCGAGGCACACCCAGAGGCAACACGCAGGCCTCTTCTGCACGCCCACCCACGGGTGGGCCGGCCGTGAGTGCACACCCAGAGGCAACCGCAGGCCCTTCTGCACGCCTACCCATCGGTAGGGCCGGGCCGTGGCGGCACACCCAGTGGCACACGCAAACAGTTCTGCACGCCTCACCCACGGGTGGGCCGCCGCATGCGGCACACCCAGTGGCACACGCAAACACTTCTGCACGCCCACCCACGGGTGGTCGGCCGTGGCGGCACACCCAGTGGCAACTGCAGGCCCTTCTGCACGCCCCACCCATCGGGTAGGGCCGGGCCGTGGCGGCACACCCAGAGGCAACCGCAGGCCCTTCTGCACGCTTCACCCACGGGTGGGCCGGCCGTGGCGCACACCCAGTGGCACACGCAGGCCCTTCTGCACGCTTCACCCACGGGTGGGTCGGCCGTGGCGGCACACCCAGTAGGCACACGCGAAACAGTTCTGCACGCCCCACCTCATCGGGTGTACGGCCGCGGGCGTGCACACCCAGTTGGCACACGCGAACAGTTCTGCACGCCTCACCCACGCAGGGAACCGCCGCGGGCGGCACACCCAGAGGCAACCGCGAGGCCCTTTCTGCACGCCTACCCACGGGTGGGCCGCCCGCGGGCGGCACACCCAGTGGCACACGCGAGAAACTTCTGCACGCTCCACCCATCGGTGGGCCAGCCGCTGCGTGCACACCCAGAGGCAAACGCAAACAGTTCTGCACGCCCCACCCACGGGTGGGCCGGCCGCGGGCGGCACACCCCAGAGGCAAACCCGCAGGCCCTTCTGCACGCCCACCCACGGGTGGGCCGCCGCGGGCGCACACCCAGAGGCACACGCAAAGCTTTCTGCACGCCCACCCACGGGTGGGCCGGGCCGGGCGGCACACCAGAGGCATACGCGCAGTCGTTTCTGCACGCCCACCCACGGGTGGGCCGGGCCGTGGGCGGCACACCCAGAGGCAACCGCAAGCCCTTCTGCACGCCCACCCCATGGGTGGGCCGGGCCGCGGGCGGCACACCCAGTGGCACACGCAAAGCAGTTCTGCACGCCCACCCACGGGTGGGCCGGCCGTGGGCGGCACACCCAGAGGCAACTGCGCAGACACTTCTTGCACGCCTTCACCCACGGGTGGGTCGGCCGTGCTGCACACCCAGAGGCACCGCGACACTTCTGCACGCCCCACACACGGGTGGGCCGCATTGCTGAACACCCAGAGGCAAACCCCAGACATTTCTGCACTCCCACCCACGGGTGGGCCGGCCGCGGGCGGCACACCCCAGTGGCACACGCAGACAGCCCTTTCTGCACGCCCACCCACGGGTGGGCCGGGCCGTGGCGGCACACCCAGTGGCACACGCCAGACAGTTCTGCACGCCCACCCACGGGTGGGCCGGCCGTGGCTGCACATCCCAGAGGCACCGCAGACAGTTCTGCATCGCCCACCCACGGGTGGGCCGGCCGTATGCACAACCCAGAGTCACACGATACCCTTCTGCACGCCTCACCATCGGGTGGGCCGGCCGCGGGCGTGCACACCCAGAGGCAAACCCCAGGCTCTTTCTGCACGCTTCACCCACGGGTGGGCCGGCCGCGGGCGGCACACCCAGAGGCACACGCGAACAGCTCTGCACGCCCACCCACGGGTGGGCCGCCGTGCCGCACACCCAGAGGCACACGCAGACAGTTCTGCACGCCCCACCCACGGGTGGGCGGGCCGCGGGCGGCACATCCCAGTGGCACACGCGAAACAGTTCTGCACGCCCACCCACGGGTGGGCCGGGCCGTGGGCGTGCACACCCAGAGGCACACGCAAACAGTTCTGCACGCCCTCACCCACGGGTGGGCCGGCCGTGGCGCACACCCAGAGGCATACCGCAGGCCCTTCTGCACGCCCACTCCATCGGTGGGCCGCCGTGGCGCACACCCAGTGGCACACGCAAACAGTTCTGCACGCCTACCCACGTGGTGGGCCGGCCGGGCGGCACACCCAGAGGGCACACGCGAAATCAGTTCTGCACGCTTCACCCACGGGTGGGCCGCGGGCGGGCACACCCAGAGGCACACGCAGAAACCGCTTCTGCACGCTCACCCACGGGTGGGCCGGGCCGCGGGCGGCACACCCAGAGGCAACCGCAGAACCCTTCTGCACGCTTCACCCACGGGTGGGCCGGCCGTATGCACACCCAGAGGCAAACGAGAACACTTCTGCATGCCCACCCGACGGGTGGGCCGCCGTATGCACACCCAGAGGCAAATCGCAGGCTCTTCTGCACGCCCACCCACGGGTGGGCCGCAGAGGCGGCACACCCAGAGGCAACCGCAGGCCCTTCTGCACGCTTCACCCACGGGTGGGCCGGCCGGCGGCGACACCCAGAGGCCACACGCTGAGCTCTTCTGCACGCTCCCACCCACGGGTGGGCCGGCCGCGGGCGGCACACCCAGTGGCAAACGCGAAACAGTTCTGCACGCCCACCCACGGGTGGGCCGCCGTAGCGCACACCCAGTGGCACACGCAAACAGTTCTGCACGCTTCACCCACGGGTGGGCCGGGCCGCTGGCGCACACCCAGAGGCAACCCCAGGCCCTTCTGCACGCCCACCGACGTGGTGGGTCGGCCGTGGCGGCACACCCAGAGGCAACCGCGAGACCCTTCTGCACGCCCACCCACGGGTGGGTCGGCCGTGGGCGGCACACCCAGAGGGGCAACCGCAGGCTCTTCTGCACACCAACCCACGGAATGGGCCGCCGTGAGCGCACACCCAGAGGCACACGCTAAATAGTTCTGCACGCCTACTCCACGGGTGGGTAGGCCGTGGGCGGCACGCCCAGAGGCAACCGCGAAGTCCCCTTCTGCACGCTCCCACCCATCGGTGGGTCGGCCGGGCGTGCACACCCAGAGGCAAACCGCGAGGCTCTTCTGCACGCCCACCCATCGGGTGGGACGCCGCCGGGCGGCACACCCAGAGGCAACCGCGAAACCCTTCTGCATGCCCACTCCACGGGTGGGCCGGCCGTGGCGGGCACACCCAGAGGCAAACGCAGGCACTTTCTGAACGCCTACCCACGGGTGGGTCGGGCCGCGGGCGGCACATTCAGAGCCACACGCAGGTTCTTCTGCACGCCCACCCATGGGTGGGCCGCTGTGGCGGCACACCCAGTGGCACACGCGAAACGTTCTGCACGCCCACCCACGGGTGGGCCGGGCCGCGGGCGGCACACCCAGTGGCACACGCGAAGTTCTTCTGCACGCCCACCCACGGGTGGGCCGGCCGCGGGCGGCACACCTAGGGGCACACGCAAAGGCACTTCTGCATGCCCCACACAGAGTGGGTCGGCCGTGGGCGGCACACAGAGGCAACCGCGAAATCCCTTCTGCACGCTTCACCCACGGTGGGTCGGCCGTATGCACACCCAGAGGCAACCGCGAAACCCTTCTGCACGCTTCACCCACGGGTGGGCCGGCCGTGGCGGCACACCCAGAGGCAAACGCGAAATAGTTCTGCACGCCTACCCACGGGTGGGCCGCCGCATGCACGCCCCAGTGACACACGCAAACCGTCTCTGCACGCCCACCCACGGGTGGGTCGGGCCGTGGCAGCACACCCAGAGGCAACCGCGAAACCCTTCTGCACGCCCCACCCACGGGTGGGCCGCCTTACGGCACACCCAGTGACACACGCGAACCGTTCTGCACGCCCCACCCATCGCAGGGGTCGGCCGTGGGCGTGCACACCCAGAGGCAACCGCGAACCCTTCTGCACGCCCACCCACGGGTGGGTCGGGCCGCGGGCGCACACCCAGAGCCACACGCGGGCACGTCTTCTGCACGCCCCACCCACGGGTGGGCCGGTCGTTGCGGCACACCCAAAGGCAACCCCAGGCCCTTCTGCACGCCCACCGACGGGTGGGCCGGCCGTGGCGGCACACCTGGTTGCACACGCAAGCTCTTCTGCACGCCCACCCACGGGTGGGCCGGCCGTGGCGGCACACCCAGGGGCACACGCAGGCCCTTCTGCACTCCCACCCACGGGTGGGCCGGCCGTGGCGGCACACCCAGAGGCACACGCAAAGAGTTCTGCACGCCCACCCACGGTGGGCCGGCCGCATGCACACCCAGTGCCACACGCAGTCAGTTCTTCACGCCCACCCACGGGTGGACGGCCGTAGCGCACACCCAGAGGCAACCGCGAAACCCTTCTGCACGCCCCACCCACGGTGGGCCGCCGCTGCGCCACACCCAGAGGCAAACGCAGGCACTTCTGCACGCCCACCCACGGGTGGGCCGGCCGTGGCGGCACACCCAGAGGCAAACCCCAGGCTCTTCTGCACGCCCACCCACGGGTGGGCCGGCCGTATGCACAACCCAGAGGCACACGCGAAACAGTTCTGCACACCCACCCACTAGTACGGGCCGTGAAGCGCACACCCAGAGGCACACGCGAAACAGTTCTGCACGCCCACCCACGGGTGGGCCCTGCCGCTGTGGCGGCACACCCAGAGGCAACCGCGAGGCCCTTCTGCACGCCTCACCCACGGTGGGCCGGCCGCGGGCGCACACCCAGTGGCACACGCAAACAGTTCTGCACGCCCACCCACGGGTGGGTCGGGCCGGGCGTGCACACCCAGTGGCACACGCAAACAGTTCTGCACGCTTCACCCACGGGTGGGCCAGCCGTATGCACACCCAGAGGCAAACGCAGGCATCTTCTGCCTCGCCCCACCCACGGGTGGGTCGTGGCCGTGGGCGGCACACCCAGAGGCAACCGCAGGCCCTTCTGGCATCGCTTCACCCACGGGTGGGCCGCCGTGGCGGCACACCCAGTGGCACACGGAAACAGTTCTGCACGCCTACCCATCGGTGGGTCGGCCGCGGGCGCACACCCAGTGACACACGAAATCGCTCTTGCACGCCTACTCCACGGGTGGGTCGGGCCGTGGCGGCACACCCAGAGGCAAGCGCAAACCCTTCTGCACGCCTCACCCACGGGTGGGTCGGCCGCGGGCGGCACACCCAGAGGCAACCGCGAAACATTTCTGCACGCCCCACTCCATCGGTGGGCCGGCCGCGGGCGTGCACACCCAGTGGCACACGAAGTTTTCTTCACGCCTCACCCATCGTGGTGGGTCGGCCGTGGTGGCACACCTAAGGGCACACGCAGGCCCTTCTGCACGCTCACACAGAATGGGTCGGCCGTGGGCGTGCACACACAGAGGCAACCGCGAGGCCCTTCTGCACGCCTCACCCTACGGGCTGGGCCGTGGCGCGGCACACCCAGAGACAAACGCAAACCCTTCTTGCACGCTTCACCCATCGGTGGGTCGGCCGTATGTGCACACCCAGTGGCACACGCAAACAGTTCTGCAGACGCCACCCACGGGTGGGCCGCCGGGCGGCACACCCAGTGGCACACGCGAAACAGCTTTCTGCACGCCCACCCAAGGGTGGGCCGGTTGTGGCGGCACATCCAGTGGCACACGCAACAGTTCTGCACGCTTCACCCACGGGTGGGCCGCCGTAGCGGCACACCAAGAGGCAACCGTAGGCTCTTCTGCACGCTTCACCCACGGGTGGGTCGGCCGTGGCGTGCACACCCAGAGGCAACCGCGAAACCCTTCTGCACGCCTACTCCACGAAAGTGGGTCGGGCCGTGGCGGCACACCCACAGGCACACGCACAGCTCAGTTTCTGCACGCCTCACCCACTTGGTGGGTCGTCGGGCGGGCACACCCAGTGCCACACGCAAACAGTTCTGCACGCCTCACCCACGGGTGGCCAGCCGTGGCGACACACCCAGAGGCAAACGCAGGGCTCTTCTGCACGCCTCACCCACGGGTGGGTCGGACGTGGGCGCACAGCCAGAGGCAACCCCAGGCTCTTCTGCACGCTTCACCCTCGGTGGGCCGGCCGCGGGCGCACACCCAGTGGCACACGCGAAACAGTTCTGCACGCCTACCCATCGTGGTGGGCCGGGCCGTGGGCGGCACACTCAGTGGCACACGGAAATCGTTCTGCACGCCTCACCCACGTGGTGGGTAGGCCGCGGGCGCACACCCAGAGGCAACCGCAGAAACCCTTCTGCACGCCTTCACCCATCGGTGTAATGGCCGTGGCGGCACACCCAGAGGCAACCGCAACAGTTCTTGCACGCCTTCACCCACGGGTGGGCCGGCCGTGGCGGCACACCCAGTGGCACACGCGAAACAGTTCTGCACGCTTCACCCAGGGTGGGTCGGCCGCGGGCGCACACCCAGTGGTACACGCAAACAGTTCTTCACGCTCAGCCACGGGTGGGTCGGCCGCATGCACACCCAGAGGCAACCGCAGGCTCTTCTGCACGCTTCACCCATCGGGTGGGCCGGCCGGGCGGCACACCCAGTGGCACACGCGAAACAGTTCTGCACGCCGGCTCCACGGGTGGGCCGGCCGTATGCACACCCAGTGGCACACGCGAAATCAAGTTTGCACGCCACCCACGGTGGGCCAGCCGTGGCGCACACCCAGAGGCGACGCAAACAGTTCTGCACGCTGCATTCGCCGGGATGGGTCGGGCCGGGCGCAAACCCAGAAGCAAAAGCGCTATTCTGCACGCCACTAACGGGTGGGCCGGCCGTGGGCGCACACCCAGAGACAAACGCGAAACTCTTCTGCAAGCCCACCACCGGTGGGCCGGCCGTGGGCGCACATCCAGTGGCACACGCAAACAGTTCTGCACGCCTTCACCCATCGGTGGGCCGCCGCGGGTGGCAATAACCCAGTGGCACACGCAAACAATTCTGCACGCCTACCCACGGGTGGGCCGGGCCGTGTTGGCACACCCGGGGCACACGCGAACAGTTCTGCACGCCCACCCACAGGTGGGCCGGCCGTATGCACATCCAGTGGCACACGCAAACAGTTCTGCACGCTTCAGCCACGGGTGGGTCGGCCGCGGGCGGCACACCCAGTGGTACACGCGAACAGTTCTGCACGCCCACCCACGGGTGGGTCGGCCGTGGCGCACACCCAGAGGCAACCGCAGTAGGCCCTTCTGCACGCCTCTCCACGGGTGGGCCGGCCGTGGCGGCACACCCAGTGGCACACGCAAACAGTTCTTGCACGCCACCCACGGGTGGGCCGCCGCATGCACACCCAGTGGCACACGCAAACAGCCTTGCACGCCCCACCCACGGGTGGGCCAGCCGTGGCGCACATCCAGAGGCAAACGCAGGCACTTCTGCACGCTTCACCCACGGGTGGGTCGGCCGGGCGTGCACACCCAGAGGCAACCCCAGGCCCTTCTGCACGCCCACCCACGGGTGGGCCGGCCGCGGCACACCCAGTGGCACACGCGAAACAGTTCTGCACGCCCACCCTCGGTGGGCCGGCCGTGGGCGCACACCCAGGGGCACACGCGAAACAAGTTCTGCACGCCCCACCCACGGGTGGGTCGGCCGCGGGCGGGCACACTCAGAGGCAACCGCGAAACCCTTCTAAACGCCTCACTCCACGGGTGGGTCGGGCCGTGGCGGCACACCCAGAGGCAAACGCAGGCACTTCTGCACGCCCACCCACGGTGGGCTCTGCCGTACGGCACACCCAGAGGCAACCGCAGGCCCTTCTGCACACCCACCCATCGAATGCGGGCCGTCAGCGCACACCCAGAGGCACACGCAAACAGTTCTGCACGCCCACTCACGGGTGGGCCGCCGTGGGCGGCACACCCAGAGGCAACCCCAGGCCCTTCTGCACGCTTCACCCATCGGTGGGTCGGCCGTATGCACACCCAGTGGCACACGCAAACAGTTCTGCACGCCCACCCACGGGTGAGCCGCCGTGGCGGCACACTCCAGAGGCAACCGCGAAATCCCTTCTGCACGCCCCACCCACGAAAGTGGGGTCGGCCGCGGGCGTGCACATCCAGTGGCACACGCGAAACAGCGTTCTGCACGCCCACCCACGGGTGGGTCGCCGGGCGGCACACCCAGAGGAAACCTCAGGCCCTTCTGCACGCCACACCCATGGTGGGCCGGCTGTGGCGGCACACCCAGTGGATCACGCGAACAGTTCTGGCATCAGCCACCCACGGGTGGGCCAGCCGCGGGCGCACACCCAGTGGATCACGCAAACAGTCCTACACGCTTCACCCACGGGTTGGCCGGCCGCGGGCGGGCACACCCAGCGGATCACGCAAACAGTTCTGCACGCCCACCCACGGGTTGACCGCCGCGGGCGGCACACCCAGAGGCACATGCAACAGTTCTGCACGCCCACTCATCGGTGGGTCGGCCGTAAGGCACACCCAGTGGCACACGAAACTTCTGCACGCTTCACCCACGGGTGGGTCGGCCGCGGGCGGGCACACCTAAGGGCACACGCGAACAGTTCTGCACGCCACTCACGTGGTGGGCCGGCCGTATGCGCAGACCCAGTGGATCACGCAACAGTTCTGCACACCCACCCACGCGTAATGGGCCGGGTGGCACACCCAGAGGCAACTGCAAGCCCCTTCTGCATGCCCACTCCACGAGTGGGGCCGCCGTGGGCGGCACACCCAGAGGCACACGCAACAGTTCCTGCACGCCCACCCACGGGTGGGTCGGGCCGCGGCGTGCACACCCAGAGGCAACCGCAAACTTTTTCTGCACGCTTCACCCATCGGGTGGGCCGGGCCGGCGGGCACACCCAGAGTGGCAACCGCAGGCTCCTTCTGCACGCTTCACACCCACGGGTGGGTCGGGCAGAGGCGCACACCCAGAGGCAACCGAGGTTCTTTCTGCACGCCTCACCCACGGGTGGGCCTGACGTGGCGGCACACCCAGAGCCAAACGCTGGCCCTTTTGCACGCCACACACGGTGGGCCGGGCCGCGGGCGGCACACCTAGTGGCACACGCAAGCTCTTCTGCACGCCCACCCACGGGTGGGCCGCCGTACGCACACCCAGTGGAACACGCAAAAAATTATGCACGCCCCACCCACGGTGGGCCGGCCGTGGCAGCACACCCAGTGGCAACCGCAGAAACCCTTCTGCACGCACTCATCGCCTAAATGGCCGGGCGCACACCCAGAGGCACACGCATACAGTTCTCTGCACGCCACTCCACGGGTGGGCAGGCCGTGTGGCGGCACACCCAGAGGCAAACCCAGGTTCTTCTGCATCGCTTCACCCATCGGTGGGCCGGCCGTATGCACACCCAGAGGCACACGCAAACAGTTCTGCATCGCCATCCACGGGTGGGTCGGCCAGCGGGCGCACACCCAGTGGATCACGCAGAACTGTTCTGCACGCCACCCACGGGCTACGCCGCCGTATGCACATCCAGTGGCACAGGCAAACAGTTCTGCACGCCACCCACGGGTGGGCTCGCCGTGGCGGCACACCCAGAGGCAAACGCGCAGGCACATCTTTCTGCATCACATTCACCCACGGGTGGGCCGCCGTGGGCCGGGCACACAACTCCAGAGGCAAACGCACTCCCTTCTGCACGCTTCACCAACGGTGGTGGGCCGGCCGTAGGGCGGGCACAACCAGAGGCACACGCGAACAGTCCTGCACGCCACCCACGGGTGGGCCGCCGTGGCGGCACACACAGAGGCACACGCGAACAGCTCTGCACGCCCACCCACAGGTGGGCCGGGCCGCGGGCGGCACACCCAGAGGCAACCGCGAAACTTTTTGCAGATCACCACTCACGGGTGGGCCGCCGTGGCGGCACACCCAGTGGAACACGCGAAACCCTTCTGCACTTCAGCCCATCGGTGGGTCGCCGCGCGGCACACCCAGTGGCACACGAAATCGCTCTGCACGCCCACCACACGGTGGGTCGCCGCTGCGGCACAATAACAGAGCTCCCACGAAAAGGCTCCTTCTGCACGTCTCACCCACGGATGGGCCGGCAGTGGCGCAAACCCAGAAGCAACGCGGCGCTATTCTGCACGCTTACTCACGGGTAGCCGCTGGGCGCACACCCAGAGATAACCGCGAAACCCTTTCTGAGACGCCGCACTCATCGGTAGGCCGGCCGTGGCACACACCCAGCGGCACACGCGAACAAAGTTCTTGCACGCCCACCCACGGTGGGCCGGGCCGTACGCACACACAGAGCCCCACGCAGGCATCTTCTGCACGCCACCCATCGGTAGGCCGCCGCGCGCACACCCAGAGGCAACCGCAGTTCTTGCACTTCACCCACGGGTGGGCCGGGCCATGCACATCCAGTGGATCACGCAACAGTTTTGCATCGCTTCACCCACCGGTGGGCCCCGTGGCGGCACATCCAGTGGCACACGCAGAAATCGAGTCCTGCACGCTTCCACCCACCGGTGGGCCGTCGGCGCGCACACCCAGAGGTAAACGCAGCATCTTTCTGCATGCCCCACCATCGGTAGGGCCGGCCGTATGCACACCCAGAGGCAATCCCAGGCTTTTCTGCGATCGTCACCCACGGGTGGGCCGCCATATGGCACACCCGTGGCAGCACGCATCTTCTGCACGCCACCCACGGGTGGGCCGGCCGCGGGGCACATCCAGTGGCACACGCAAACAATTCTGCACGCCCACCCATCGGTAGGCCGGCCGCGTAGGGCACACCCAGAGGCAAACGAGGCATTCTGCATCACCCACCCATGGGTGGGCCGCCGCGCTGCACACCCAGTGGCACACGCAAACAAGTTCTGCACGCCCACCCACGGTGGGCCGCCGTGGCGGCACATCCAGTGGCACACGAAACAGCCTTCCAGCACGCCACCCACGGTAGCCCGCAGAGGCGCACACCCAGAGGGAACCGCAGGCCCTTCAGCACGCTTCACCCACGGGTGGGAGCCGGCCAAAGGAACACCCAGTGCCACACTTCGCACAGTTCGCACGCCCCACCCACGAAAGTGGGGCCGGCCGCGGGCGGCACACCCAGAGGCAACCCCAGGCCCTTCTGCACGCCCACTCCACGGGTGGGCGCTGCCGAGGGCACACCCAGAGGCAAAACGCAGGCACTTCTGCACGCCCACCCACGGGTGGGCCGGCCGTATGCACACCCAGAGGCAAACCCAGGCCTCTTCTGCACGCCCCACCCACGGTGGGCCGGCCGTACGCACACCCAGAGGCAACTGCAGGCCCTTCTGCACACCCACCTACCTAATGGCCGGCCGTGCGCACACCCAGTGGCACACGCGAAACAGTTTGCACGCCCACCCACGGGTGGGCCGCGGGCGCACACCCCAGTGGCACACGCAGTCGCTTCACGCCCACGGGTGGGGCCGGCCGTGGGCGGCACACCCACAGGCACACGCAATCAGTTCGCACGCCCACTCACGGTGGCTGCCGTGGCGGCAACAGCTCTTTCTGCACGCTCACCCACGGTGGGCCGGGCCGCGGGCGCACACCCAGAGGCACACGCGAAACAGTTCTGCACGCCCCACTCACGGGTGGGCCGGCCGCGGGCAGCACACCCAGCGCACATCACACACACGCAGCCAGCCGTGCCGCGGGCGCACACCCAGAGGCAAACGAAACCTTTCGCACGCCACCACGGGTGGGCCGTGGCGGCAACCGAGCTCGGTCTGCATGCCCACCGGTGGCCGCCGTGGGCGCACACCCAGAGGCACACGCAAATAGTTCTGCACTCTACTCCACGTGGTGGGCCGCCGCGGGCGGCACACTCTAGTGGCACACGCAGTACAGTTCTGCACGCCCACTCCACGGTAGGCCGGGCCTGGCGCACACCCAGTGGCACACGCGAAACAGCTCGGCACGCCCCATCCACGGGTGGGCCGGCCGTAGCGTAAATCCAGTGGCACACGCAAACAGTTCTGCACGCCCACCCACGGTGGGCGCCGCGCATGCACACCCAGAGGCAATCGCAGGGTCTCTGCACGACCCACCGGGTGGGCCGCCGGGCGCACATCCAGTGGCACACGAAACAGTTCTGCACGCCCACCCACGGGTGGCCGGCCGGGCGCACACACAGAGTCCCACGCAGGCCCTTCTGCACGCCCACTCCATCGGAGGGCCGGCAGTGGCGCACACCCAGTGGCACACGAAACAGTTCTGCACGCCGCATTCATCGGATGGGCCGCCGTATGCAAAACCCAGAAGCAACGCGGAGGCTATTCTGCACGCCTACCCACGGGTGGGCCGCCGCGGGAGGCACTCCCAGAGACAACCGCGAAACACTTCTGCATCGCCCACCCACGGCGGCCGGGCCGTATGCACACTCCAGTGGCACACGCAAACAGTTCTGTAGGTCCCCACCCACGGGTGGCCGGCCGCATGCAACACACTCCAGTGGCACACGCGAACAGTTCTGCACCCCACCCACGGTGGGTCGCCGCGGCGCACACCCAGAGGCAACCGCGAAACCTTCTGCACTTCACCCACGGTGGGCCGCCGTAGCGCACATCAGTAGCACACGCAAACGTTCTGCAAGCCCACCCACGGGTAATGCCGGCGCACAACACAGAGCCCCACGCAGGCATCTTCTGCACGCCCACCCACGGGTGGGTCGCCGCCGGGCGCACACCTAAGGGCACGCGAAACAGTTCTGCACGCCCACCCACGGGTGGGTCGCCGGGCGCACACCTAAGGGCACACGCAACAGTTCTGCACGCCCACTCCACCGGGTGGGTCGCCGTATGCGCAGACCCAGTGGATCACGCGAAACAGTCTCTGCACACCCACCCATCGGTAACGCCGCGTGGTGGCACACCCAGAGGCAACTGCAAAGCTCTTCTGCATGCCCACCCACGAAGGGCCGCCGTGGCGCACACCCAGAGGCACACGCAGTCAGTTCTGCACGCCACCCACGGGTGGGTCGGGCCGCGCGCGCACACCCAGAGGCAACCGCGAACTTTTTCTGCACGCTTCACCACGGTAATGGGCCGCGGGCGCACACCCAGAGGCAAATCGCGAGGGCTCTTCTGCACGCCCACCCACGGGTGGGTCGGCCGGCAGAGGCGCACACCCAGAGGCAACGCAGGCTCTTCGCACGCTTCACCCACGGTGGCCTGACGTGCGGCACACCCAGAGCCAAACGCTGGCCCTTTGCACGCCATCATACATCGGGTGGGCCGCCGTGGCGCACACCTAGTGGCACACGCAAGCTCTTCTGCACGCCCACCCACGGTGGGCCGGCCGTGGCACACCCAGTGGAACACGCAAAAATTATGCACGCCCACCCACGGGTGGGCCGGCCGTGGCAGCACACCCAGTGGCAACCGCGAAACCCTTCTGCACGCCACACCCATCGCCTGGGCCGGGCCGTGGCGCACACCCAGAGGCACACGCGATAGTTCTGCACGCCCACCCACGGTGGGCAGGCCGTGGCGCACACCCAGAGGCAAACCCAGGCTCTTCTGCACGCCCACCCACGTGGTGGGCGCCGCCGTATGGCACACCCAGAGGCACACGCAACAGTTCCGCACGCCATCCACGGGTGGGCCGTGCCGGCGCACACCCAGTGGATCACGCGAAACCGTTTCTGCACGCCTCACCCATCGGTTGGTCGGCCGTGGCGCACATCCAGTGGCACAGGCAAACAGTTCTGCACGCCACCCACGGGTGGGCCGCCGTGGCGCACACCCAGAGGCAAACTTCGCAGGCACTTTTCTGCACGCCCACCCACGGGTAGGGCCGTCGCGCGCACACCCAGAGGCACACGGTCCTCTGCACGCCCACCACGGCCCGGCGTGGCGCACACCCAGAGGCAAACGCGAAACTCCTTCTGCACGCCCACCAACGGGTGGGCCGGCCGTACGGCACAACCAGAGGCACACGAACAGTCCTGCATCGCCACGGGTGGGGTCGCCGCGGGCGACAATACACAGAGGCACACGAACAGTTCTGCACGCCTACCCACAGGGTGGGTCGGCCGTATGCACACCCAGAGGCAACCCAGAACTTTTCTGCATCGCTTCACCCATCGGTGTACGCCGTATGCACACCCAGTGGAACACGCGAAACCCTTCATGACGCCCAGCCACGGGTGGGCCGTCGTACGGCACACCCAGTGGCACACGCGAAACCGTTTCTGCACGCCCACCCACGGTGGGCCGGCGGCACACACAGAGCCCTCCCATCGCAGGCTCTCTGCACGCCTTCACCCACGGATGGGCCGGCAGTGGCGTGCAAACCCCAGAAGCAACGCGGCGGCTATTCTGGCACGCCACCCATCGGTAGCCGGCCGTGGCGGCACACCCAGAGATAACCGCGAAACCCTCTTCTGCACGCACCCACGGTAGGCCGCCGCTGGGCGTACACCCAGTGGCACACGCAAACAGTTCTGCACGCTTCACCCACGCAGGGGTCGGCCGCGGGCGGGCACACACAGAGTCCCCACGCAGGCATTCTGCACGCCCACCCACGGTGGGCCGCCGCCGCGCAGCACACCCAGAGGCAACCGCGAAAACCTTCTGCACTTCACTCACACGGTGGGTCGCCGTGGCGCATCCAGTGGATCACGCAAACAGTTTTGCACGCTTCACCACCGGTGGGCCAGTCTGCGGGCGGACATCCAGTGGCACACGAACAGTCCTGCACGCCACCCACGGGTGGGCCGCCGTGATGCACACCCAGAGGTAAACGCAGGCACTTCGCATGCCCACCCACGGTGGGCCGCCGCGCGCACACCCAGAGGCAATCCTGCGTTTCTGCACGCCCACCCACGGTGGGCCGCCGCAGCGGCACACCCCGCGGGCACACGCAGTTTTCTGCACGCCCACCCACGGTGGGCCGCCAGGCGCACATCCAGTGGCACACGAAACACCCTGCACTTCACCGGACGGTAGGCCGGCCGTATGCACACCCAGAGGCAAACGCAGGCACTTCTGCACGCCACCCATGGGTGGGCCGCCGTGGCGGCACACCCAGTGGCACACGCAAACAATCTCTGCAACGCCACCTACCGGGTGAGCAATACGCACCGAACGGGCGGCCAACA
>JAPFBE010000465.1:7500-48662 GCA_034336665.1 Luscinia megarhynchos | reverse complement strand
TGGATGGATGGATGGGCGGATGGATGGATGATGGATGGATGGATGGATGGATGGATGGATGGATGGATGGATGGATGGATGGATGGAATGGATGATGGATGGATGATGGATAGATGGATGGATGATGGATGGAGGGATGGATAGTTGGATGATGCATGGATGGATGATGGATAATGGATGTATGGAGCGGAGGGATGGATGGATGGATAGAATAGATGGAGAGATAGATGGATGGAGAAGATGGTGCGATCGGCGAATAGTCGATATCGTCGTCGATCGATCGATAGTAGATATCGATCGATCCCCTGTCGATCGAATCTCGTCGTCGATCGATCGATCGATCGATCGATCGATCGATCGTCGATCGATCGATCGATCGATCGATCGTCGATCGATCGATCGATAGTCGATCGTCGAGTCGATCGAAGATCGATCGATCGATCGATAATCGATCGATGATAGATCGATCGATCGTCGATCGATGATCGATAAGGTCGATACGTCGATCGATCAGATAGATCGATCGATCGTCGTCGATACGATCCCAAGGATCGATCGATCGATCGATCGATGATGGATCGATAGATCGATCGATGAATGATCGATACATCGATCGAAAGACCGATAATCGTCGATAGATGATCGATAATCGATCGATCGTCGATCGATCGATCGTTCTGATACAGATAGATCGAGCATCGATCGTATCGAATCGATTTGGATAAAGGATAAAGCGAATATTCGTCGATAAAATCGTAGATCGATCGTCGATCGATCGTCGATCCGTCGATCGATAATCGATCGATATCCCTCGTCGATAGATAGATATCAGATAATCGTCATCGATCGATCGAAGACAAATCGATCGTCGATAGATCGATCGTCATCGATAGATAATCGGAAATCTGATCGTCGAATCGATCGATATCGATCGAATTAATGCGATCGATCGATCGATCGTCGATCGTCCATACAAAT
The DNA here is from genome assembly GCA_034336665.1 of Luscinia megarhynchos. NCBI lineage: Eukaryota > Metazoa > Chordata > Aves > Passeriformes > Muscicapidae > Luscinia > Luscinia megarhynchos. The sequence continues at coordinate 47,684 of JAPFBE010000465.1, read as the reverse complement.
TCGATCGATCGTCGATCGATCGTTCGATCGAATAGAGATAGATAAATCGTCGATCATCGTCGTCGATCGTCGACAAGTCGTCAGTCGTCGATACGATCGATACAAATCGATCGATCGTCGATCGATCGATCATCGTCGATAGATCGATCTAATGTCGATCGATAGATCGTCTGAAATCGATAATTAATGATCGATCGATCGTCGATCGTCGATCAATCGTCGCTATAAACGATCGTTAAATCGATCGTCGATCGATCGATCGTCGATCAGATCGATCGATCGATCGATCGTCGATCGTCGATCGAATATCGATCGTCGTCGATCGTCGATCGATCGTATAGATCGTCGATCATAATCTCGAATCGTCGATCGATAATCGATCGTCGATCGATCGTCGATAATCGTCGATCGTCGATGTCGATCGATCGATCGTTAATCCCTCGTCGATAATCGTCGATCGTCGATCGATCGATCGATCGATCATCGTCGATCGATATCGATCGTCGATCGTCTGACCTGATCGTCGATCGATCGATCATAATCGTCATCGATCGGCGATCGTCGATCTTCGTCGATCGATAAAGTCGCTCGATAATCGATCGATCGATCAGATCATCTCTTCGTCGATCGATCGATCGTCGATAATCGATCGATCGATCATCGTCGATACAATCGATCAATCGTCGAAAATAGTCGTCGACGTCAATCAATCGATAGATAAATGAGATCGTCGATCGATCGATCGAAAGTCGTCGATAAATCGATGCGATCGATCAGATCGACAATCGTTGATCAATATCGTCGATCATCGATCGATCGATAGGATCGATAATCATCGATCAGTCGATCGTCGATAGATCGTCGATCGATGTCGATCGATCGATCGTCGATCGATCAATGAATCGATCGATCGATACGATCGACAGATCGATCGCTCGATCGATGATCGTCGATCGTCGATCGTCGATAATCGTCGATCAATCGTCATCGATCGTCGATCGATAATCGATCGATCGATCGTCGTCGATCGTCGATCGTCGTCGATCGATCGTCGATCGTCGTCGATCGTCGTCGATCGATCGTCGATCGATCGATCGATCGATCGATCGATCGATCGATCGATCGAGATCGTCGATCGATCGATCGTCGATCGATCATCGTCGATCGTCGATGATCGATAATTCGTCGATCGATCGATCGATCGATCGATCGATCGATCGATCGATCGATCGATCGTCGATCGATCGATCAATCGTCGATCGATATCGATCGACAATCGTCGATCGATCGATAATCGATCTCATCGTCGATGATCGTCGATCGATCGATCGATCGATCGATCGATCGATCGATCGATCGATCGATAATCGATCGATCGATAATCGATCGATCGATATCGTCGATCGATCGATCGATCGTCGATCGAATCGATCGATCGATAATCTGCATCGATCGTCGATCGATAGATCGATCGATAATCGTCGATCGATCGATCGATCGATCGATCGATCGATCGATCGATCGATCGTCGATCGATCGATCGATCGATCGATCGTCGATCGATCGATCGATCGATCGATCGATCGCGATATAGATCGATCGATCGATCGTCGATCGATCGATATCGTCGATCAATCGATCGATCGATCGAATCGATCGATCAGAATCGTCGATCGATCGTCGATCGATCGATCGTCAGATCGATCGATCGTCGATCGTCGATACGATCGATCGATCGATCGATCGATCGATCGATCCTCGATCCGTCGATCGATCGATCGATCGATCGATCGATCGATAATCGATAATCATCGATCGATCGTCGTCGATCGATCGATCGATCGTCGATCGATCGTCGTCGATCGATCGATCGTCGATCGATCGATCGATCGATCGATCGATCGATACAGATAATCGCTCGATCGATCGATCCCTCGATATCGATCATCGTCGTCCCATAATCTCGTCGATCGGAAATCGTCGAATCGATCGTCATCGATCGATAGAATCGATCGTCGATCGATCGTCGTCGATCGTCGATCGATAATCGATCGTCGTCGATCAATCGTCATCGATCAATCGATCTCGTCGATCGTCTAGATCGATCGATCGTCGATATCGATAATGATATCGATCGTCGATCGATCGATCGTCGATCAGATAATGAATATCGTCGATCGTCGATCGATATCGTCGATATCGATCGTCGATCGTCTAATCGTCGATCGATCGATCGATCGATCGTCGATCGATCGATCGATCGTCGATCGTAAAATCGATCGTCGTCGATCATCGATCGATCGATCGTCGATCGATCGATCGATCGTCGATCGATCGTCGATCGATAATCGATCGAATAGATCGTCGATAATCGATCGATCGATAGATAGATAGATATCGATCGTCATCGGGCTCGATCGATCGATGCGATCGATCAAAGCGATCGATCGATCGATCGATAATCGATCGATCGATCGGCATCGAATCAATCGAGTAATCGATCGATCGATAGATCGATCGATCGATCGATCGATCGGTCGATCGATATCGACATCGATCGATCGATCGATATCGATCGATAGATCGATCAATCGATCAGATCGATCTCGATGTCGATCGACGTCGTCGATCGACGTCGATGTCGATCGATGTCGTCGTCGATCGATCGATCAGATCGATCGATCGATAACGATCGATAGATCGATCGATCGATCGATCGATCGATAAATCGTCGATGCGTCGATAATCGTAGATAGATGTCGATCGATCGATGGATGTCGTCGATCGATCGTCGATAGATCGATAATAGATCGATGATCGATCGATCGATAGATAATCGATCGTCGATATAGATCGATCGATAAATCGATCGCATCGATCAAATCGATCCGCTCGATCGTCGATCGATCATGCGATCGCTCGATCGATGAATAATATAGATCGATGATAAGATCGATCGCGATCATCGAATGCGATGCGATAGATGCGATAGATAGATCGATCGATGTCGATCGTCGATCGATCGATAAATCGATAGATCGATCGTCGTCGTTCGATATCGTCGTAATCGTCGATGATCGCTCGATCGTCGTCGATCGATAATCGATCGCTCGATCGTCATCGAATCGTCGATATCGTCGATCGAATCGTCGTATCGATCATCGATATCGTCGTCGTCGTCGATCGTCGTCGATCGGCCGTCGATCGATAATCGATCGATCGATAATCGTCGATCGTCATCGTCGATCGAATCCTATCGATCGATCGATCTCGATCGATAATCGTCGATCGATCATCGTTCGATCGAAAGTCGTCGATCGATCGATGTCGATCGTCGTCGTCGATAGAAATCGTAGATCGATCGATCGATCATCGATCGATGATCGTCGACAATCAGAATCGTCGATCGATCGTCGATCGATCGATCGATCGTCGATCGTCGATCGATCGATCGTCGTCGATAATCGATCGTCGATCATCGTCATGAATCTGATCATCGATCGATCGGTCGTCGATCGATCGATCGTCGATCGATCGATAATCGATCGATCGATCGGCATCGATATCGATCGTCGATCGTCGATCGATCGATCGATCGATCGTCGATCGATGTCGATCGATCGTCGATCGATCGAAAGATGTCGATCGTCGATCGATCGATCGTCGATCGATCTATCGTCGATGATCGGTCGATGTCGATCGTCGATAATCGTCGATCGTCGATCGATCGATCGTCATCGTCGTCGATCGATCGTCGATGTCGATCGATATCGATCGGTCGCGATCAATCATCGATAGATCGATCGTCGGTCGATCGATCGATCGATCAGATAATCGAATCGATGTCGATCGAATCGATCGATCGACGGATCGATCGATCGAAAATCGAAATACGTCGTCGCATCGTCGATAGATCGATCGATCGATCGATCGATCGATCGTCGTCGTCGTCGATCGATGCGATCGATCGATCGATAATAATCGTCGTCATCGATCGATTCGATGATCGTCGATCGATCGTCGATCGATCGATAATATCATCGATAGATAGATCGTCGATCGATCGATAGATCGATCGATCGATCGTCGATCGATCGATCAATCGTCGTCGATAGATATCGTCATAATATGAATCGTCGATCGATATCGATCGTCGATAGATCGTCGATAATCGATCGTCGATAATCGATCGATACGTCGATCGATAATCGTCGATAATCGATCGATCGATCGATCGATAAATCGATAGATATCGTCGATAGATCGATCGTCGATACGATTAATCGATCGATCGATACGTCGATATCGATAAATAGATCGATCGCATCATCGATAGATCGTCTCGATCGATCGATAATCGTCGTCGATACGATAGATAATCGATCGATCGATCGATCGATAATCGATCGATCGATCGATCGATCGATCGATCGATCGATCGATAGAAATCGATCGATAGATCATGATAAATCGATCGATCGATCGATAGATCGATCGATCGATCGATCGATACGATCGATATCGTCGTCGATCGATGCGAATCGATCGATAGATCGATCGATCGATCGATCGTCATCGATAGATAGATCGATCGTCGATAATAGATAGATCGATATGGAAATAATGTCGATCGATCGATCGATATCGATCGATCGATAATCGATAGATAGATAAATGTACAGATCAGATCGATATAAGATCGATAGATAAGATAATCGTCGTCGTCGTCGATAATCGATGCATAAGATCGATAGATAGATACGATAATCGATCAGATCGTCGTCGATAGATGCGATACGATAGATAAGATGAAGATAGATAGATAGATAAGATAATCGATCGATCGATGCGATCGATGGATATCGATCGATCAGATAGATCGATCTCTGAATCGTCGATCAGATGTCGTCGATATCGTCGTCGTCGTCGTCGATAAATCGATGATGTCGATAGATCGATAATCGATCGATCGTCGATCGATCGATCGTCGATCGATATCGATAAATCGATCGTCGATCGTCGATCGTCGTCGATCGATCGATCGATCGTCGATCGATCGATCGATCGTCGATCGATAATCGTCGATATCGTCGATCGATCGATCGATCGTCGATCGATCATCGTCGTCGATAATCGTCGATCGTCGATCGATCGATCGATCGTCGATCGATCGATCGATCATCGATCGATCAATCGATAGATCGTCGATCGATCGTCGATAATCGTCGATCGTCGATCGATAATCGATCGTCGTCGATCGTCGATCGATCGATCGATCGATCGATCGTCGATCGATAGTCGTCGATCGATCGTCGTCGATCGTCGATAGTCGATCGTCGATCGATAGATAAATCGTCGATAATCGATCGATAGATCGATCGATCGATCGTCGATCGATCGATCGATAGATCGATCGTCGTCGATAATCGTCGATCGATCGATCGATCGTCGATCGTCGATAGATAGATCGATCGATCGTCGATCGATAGATCGATCGATCGATCGTCGATCGTCGATAATCGATCGATAATCGTCGATCGATCGTCGATATCGATCGTCGTCGATCGATCGTCGATAGATCGATCGATCGTCGATCGATCGATCGATAAATCGATCGATCGATCGATCGATCGTCGATCGATCGTCGATCGATAATCGATCGATCAATCGATCGATCGATCGATCGATCGATCGATGTCGATCGATCGATCGATCGATCGATCGATCGATATCGATCGATCGATCGATCGATCGATCAATCGTCGATCGATCGATCGATCGATCGATAATCGATCGATCGATGTCGATCGATCGATAATCGATCGATCGATCGATCGATCGATCGATCGATCGATCGATCGATCGATCGATCGATCGATCGTCGATCGATCGATCGATCGATCGATCGATCGATATCGTCGATAATCGATCGATAATCGATCGATAATCGTCGATCGATCGATCGATCGATAATCGATCGATCGATCGATCGATAATCGTCGATCGATCGATAATCGATCGATCGATCGATCGATCGATCGTCGATCGATAATCGATCGATCGATCGTCGATCATCGATCGATCGATCGTCGATCGATCGATCGATCGATCGATCGATCGATCGTCGATCGTCGATCGTCGATCGATCGATCGATCGTCGATAATCGATCGTCGATCGATCGATCGTCGATAATCGTCGATCGATCGATCGATCGATCGATCGATAATCGTCGATCGATCGATCGTCGTCGATCGATCGTCGATCGATAATCGATCGATCGTCGATCGATCGATCGATCGATCGATCGATCGATCGTCGATCGATCGTCGATAATCGATCGATCGATCGATCGATCGATCGATCGTCGATAAAATCGATCGATCGTCGATCGATCGATCGATCGTCGATCGATCGATCGTCGATCGTCGTCGATCGATCGATCGATCGATCGTCGATCGTCGATAATCGTCGATAATCGATCGATCGTCGATAATCGATCGATCGATCGATCGTCGATAATCGATCGATCGATCGATCGATCGATCGATCGATCGTCGATCGATCGTCGATCGATAATCGATCGATCGATCGATCGTCGATCGATCGATCGATCGATCGATCGATCGTCGATCGATCGATCGATCGATCGTCGTCGATCGATAATCGATCGATCGTCGATCGATCGTCGATCGATCGATCGATCGATCGATCGATCGATCGATCGATGATCGATCGATCGATCGATCGATCGATCGTCGATCGATCGATCGATCGTCGATCGATCGATCGATCGTCGATCGTCGATCGATCGATAATCGTCGTCGATCGATAATCGATCGATCGATAATCGATGTCGATCGATCGTCGTCGATCGATAATCGATCGATCGTCGATCGATCGTCGATCGATCGATCGATCGATCGATCGTCGATCGTCGATCGTCGATCGTCGATCGATCGATCGATAATCGATCGATCGATCGATCGATCGATCGATCGATCGTCGATCGATAATCGTCGATCGTCGATCGATAATCGATCGATCGATCGATAATCGATCGATATCGATCGATCGTCGTCGATCGATCGATCGATCGTCGATCGATCGTCGATCGTCGATCGATCGTCGATCGATCGATCGATCGATCGATCGATCGATCGATCGATCGATCGATCGATCGATCGATCGATCGATCGATCGTCGATCGATCGATCGTCGATCGATCGATCGATCGATCGATCGATCGTCGATCGATCGATCGTCGATCGATCGATCGATCGATCGATCGATCGATCGATCGATCGATATCGATAATCGATCGATCGTCGATCGTCGATCGATCGATCGATCGATCGATCGATCGATCGTCGATCGTCGATCGATAATCGATCGATCGATCGATCGATCGTCGATCGTCGATCGATCGATCGATCGATCGATCGATCGATCGTCGATCGATCGATCGTCGATCGATCGATCGATCGATCGATCGATCGTCGATCGATCGATCGATCGATCGATCGATCGATCGATAATCGATCGATCGATAATCGATCGATCGTCGATCGTCGATCGATCGTCGTCGATCGATCGTCGATCGATCGATAAATCGATCGTCGATCGATCGATCGATCGATCGATCGATCGATCGTCGATCGATCGTCGATCGATCGATCGATAATCGATCGATCGTCGATCGATCGATCGATCGTCGATCGATAAATCGATCGATCGATCGATCGATAAAATCGATCGATCGATCGATCGATCGTCGATATCGATAATCGATCGATCGATCGTCGATCGATCGATCGTCGATAATCGATCGATCGATCGTCGATCGATCGATCGATCGATCGATCGATCGATCGATCGTCGATCGTCGATCGATCGATCGATCGAATCGATCGATCGATCGATCGATCGATCGATAATCGATCGATCGATCGATCGTCGATCGATCGATCGATCGATCGATCGATCGATCGTCGATCGATCGATCGATAATCGATCGATCGATCGATACGATCGATCGATCGATAATCGATCGATCGATCGATCGATCGATCGATCGATCGATCGATCGATAATCGTCATCGATGATCGAATCGTCGATAAATCGATCGATCGATCGATAGATCGATCGATCGATCGATCGATCGATAATCGATCGATCGATCGATCGATCGATCGATCGATCGATCGATAATCGATCGATCGTATCGATCGATCGATCGATCGATCGATCGTCGATCGTCGATCGATCGATCGTCGATAATCGATCGATAATCGATCGATCGTCGATAACGTCGATCGATCGATCGATCGATCGATCGATCGATCGATCGATCGATCGATCGATCGATAAAATCGTCGATCGATCGATCGATAATCGATCGATCGTCGATCGTCGATAATCGTCGATCGATCGATCGATCGATAATCGATCGATCGATAGATAGATCGATCGATCGATAGATAATGATAATCGATCGATAATCGATCGATAGATAATCGATCGATCGATAATCGATCGATCGATCGATCGATCGTCGATCGATCGATCGATCGATCGATCGATCGATCGATCGATCGATCGATCGATCGATAGATCGATCGATAGATGTCGATCGATCGATCGATCGATCGATCGTCGATCGATCAATCGATCGATCGATCGATAATCGATCGATCGATAAATCGATCAGATCGATCGTCGATCGATCGTCGATCGATAGATACGTCGATCGATCGATCGTCAAAATCGATCGATCGATCGATAGATCGATCGTCGATCGATCGATCGATAATCGATCGATCGATCGATCATCGATCGATATCGATCGATCGATCGATCGTCGATAGATCGATCGATCGTCGATCGATCGATCGATCGATCGATCGATCGATCGATCGATCGATCGATCGATCGTCGATCGATCGATCGATCATCGATCGATCGATCGATAATCGTCGATCATCGATCATCGATCGTCGATAAATCGATCGTCGATCGATCGTCGATCGATACGTCGATCGATCGATGATCGTCGATCGATCGATAATCGATCAATCGATCGATCGATCAAAATCGATAAATCGTCGATCGATCGATCGATCGATCGATCGATCGATCGTCGATCGATCGATCGATCGATAATCGATCGTCGATCGATCGATAATGGATCGAATCGATCGATCGATCGATCGATCGATGATCGATCGTCGATAATCGTCGATAATCGTCGTCGATCGATAATCGATCGATCGATCGATCGATCGATCGATCGATCGTCGATCAATCGATCGATCGATCGATCGATCGATCGATCGATCGATCGATAATCGATCGATCGATCGATCGATCGATCGATCGATAATCGTCGATCGATCGATCGATCGATCGTCGATCGATCGATCGATCGATCGATCGATCGATAACGTCGATCGATCGATAATCGATCGATCGATAATGATCGATCGTCGATCGTCGATATCGTCGATCGATCGATCAATCGATACGATCATCGATCGATGATCGTCGATCGATAATCGTCGATCGATCGTCGATCGATCGATCGATCGTCGATCAATGATCGATCGATCGTCGTCGATCGATCGATCGATAATCGATCGATCGATCGTCTCGTCGATAATCGATCGTCGATCGATCGATCGATCGATCGATCGATGAATCGATCGATATCGATCGATCGATCGATCGATCGATCGATCGATCGATCGATCGATCGATGATCGTCGATCGTCGATCATCGATCGTCGATCGATAGATAGATCGATCGATCGATCGATCGATCGTCGATAAATCGATAGATCGATCGATAATCGTCGATCGATCGCATCGATCGATCGATCGATCGATCGATAGATAATCGATCGATCGATAGATCGTCGATAAATCATCGTCGTCGATCGATAGATCGATCGATCGATCGATCGTCGATAGATCGATCGATCGTCGATCGTCGATCGATCGATCGATCGATAGATGTCGATCGTCGTCGATAATCGTCGTCGATCGATAATCGATCGATCGATCGATCGATCGTCGATCGTCGATAATCGATCGATCGATAATCGATCGTCGATCGATCGATCGATCGATCGTCGATCGATCGATCGATCGATCGATCGATCGATCGTCGATCGATCGTCGATAATCGATCGATCGTCGTCGATCGTCGATCGTCGATCGATATCGATCGTCGATCGATCGATAATCGTCGATCGATAATCGTCGATCGTCGATCGATCGATATCGATCGATCGATCGTCGTCGATCAATAGATAGATCGTCGATCGATCGATCGATCGATCGATCGATAGATCGATAATCGATCGTCGTCGATCGATCGTCGATCGATCGATAATCGATCGATCGATCGTCGATAGATCGATCGTCGATAGATCGTCGTCGATATCGATGTCGATCGATCGATCGATCGATCGATCGATCGATCGATCGATCGATCGTCGATCGATCGATCGATCGATCGATCGATCGATCGATCGATCGATCGATCGATCGATCGTCGATCGATCGATCGATCGATAATCGATCGATCGACGTCGATCGTCGATCGATCGATAGATAGATAATCGATCGAAATCGATCGATCGATCAAAAGTCGATCGTCGAATAATCGTCGATCGATCGTCGATCGATAATCGATCGATCGATAATCGATCGTCGATCGATCGATCGATCGATAATCGATCGATCGTCGATAGATGATCGATCGTCGATCGATCGATCGATAATCGATCGATATCGATCGTCGATCGATCGATCGATCGATCGTCGATAATCGATCATCGATCGATCGATCGATAAATCGTCGATCGATAATCGATCGATCGATCGATCGATAGATAGATCGATCAATCGATCGATCGAATCGATCGATCAATCGATAGATCGTCGATCGATCGTCGATCGATAGATCGTCGTCGATCGATCGATCGATCGATAGATCGATACGATAATAGATCGATCGATCGATCGATCGATCGATCGATCGTCGATCGATCGATCGATAATCGATCGATAGATCGATAATCGTCGATCAGATCGATCGATCGATCGATCGATCGATCGATAAATATCGTCGATCGATCGATCGATCGATCGTCGATCGAAATAATCGTCGATAATCGATCGATCATCGATCGATCGTCGATCGATCGATCGATCGATCGTCGATCGATCGATCGATAATCGATGAAATCGATCGATAATCGTCGATAGATAATCGATCGATCGATCGATCGATATCGATCGTCGATCGATCGTCGATCGATCGTCGTCGATAGATCGTCGATCGATCGATCGATCGATAGATCATCGATCGATCGATAATCGATCGATCGATCGTCGATCGATGAATCGATCGTCGATCGATCGATCGTCGTCGATCGTCGATCGTCGATCGATCGATCGATCGATAATCGATCGATAATCGATCGATCGATCGATCGATCGATCGTCGATAATGATCGTCGATCATCGATCGATCGATCGATCGATCGATCGATCGATCGATCGATCGATCGATCGATCGTCGTCGATCGATGATCGATCGATCGATCGATCGATCGATCGATAATCGTCGATCGATAATAGATAATCGATCGTCGATCGATCGATCGATCTCGATCGATCGATAATCGATCGATCGATATCGTCGATCGATCGATCGATCGATCGATCGATCATCGTCGATCGATCGATCGATAATCGATCGATCGTCGTCGATAAATCGTCGATCGATCGATGTCGATCGATCGTCGTCGATCGTCGATAAATCGATCGATAATCGATCGTCGATCGAATCGATCGATCGATAAATCATCGATCGATAATCGATCGATCGATAATCGATCGATCAATCGATCGATCGATCGATCGATCGATCATCGATCGATCGATCGATCAATCGAATCGATCGATCGATCGATCAATCGATCGATCGATTAATCGATCGATAGATCGATCGATCGATCGATCGTCGTCGATCGATCGATCGATCGTCGATCGATAATCGATAAAATCGATCGATCGATAAATCATCGATCGATCGATCGATCGATCGATCGATCGTCGATCGTCGATAATCGTCGATCGATCGATCGTCGTCGATCGATCGATCGTCGATCGATCGTCGATCGATCGATCGTCGATCGATCGATCGATCGATCGATAATCGATCGATAATCGATCGATCGATCGATCGATCGATCGATCGATCGATCGATCGATCGATCGATCGATCGATCGATCGATCGATCGATCGTCGATCGATCGATCGATCGTCGATCGATAATCGATCGATCGTCGATCGATCGATCGATCGATCGATCGATCGATCGATCGATCGATCGTCGATCGATAATCGTCGATCGATTAATCGATCGATCGATCGATCGATAATCGTCGATCGATATCGATCGATCGATAATCGATCGATCGATCGATAATCGATCGATAATCGATCGATCGATAATCGTCGATCGATCGATCGATCGATCGATCGATCGATCGATCGATCGTCGATAATCGATCGATCGATAATCGTCGATCGATCGATCGATCGATAATCGATCGATCGATCGATCGATCGATCGATCGATCGATCGATCGATAATCGATCGATCGATCGATCGATCGATCGATCGTCGTCGATCGTCGATCGATCGATCGATCGATCGATCGATCGATCGATCGATCGATCGATCGATCGATCGTCGATCGATCGATCAATCGTCGATCGATCGTCGATAATCGATCGATAATCGATCGATCGATCGATCGATCGATCGATCGATCGATCGATCGATCGATCGATCGTCGATCGATCGATCGATCGTCGATCGATCGATCGATCGATATCGATCGTCGATCGATCTCGATCGATCGATCGATCGATCGTCGATCGATCGATCGATCGATCGATCGATCGATGATCGATCGATCGATATCGTCGATCGATAATGTCGATCGATCGATCGATCGATCGATCGATCGATCGATCGATCGATCGATCGATCGATAAACGATCGATCGATCGATAATCGTCGATCGATCGTCGTCGATCGATCGATCGATCGATCGATCGATCGATCGATCGATCGTCGATCGATAATCGATCGATCGATCGTCGATCGATCGATCGATCGATCGATCGATCGATCGTCGATCGATCGATCAATCGTCGATCGATCGATCGATCGATCGTCGATCGATCGATATCGTCGATCGATCGATCGATCGATCGATCGATCGATCGATCGATCGATCGATCGATCGATCGTCGATCGATCGATCGATCGATCGATCGATCGATCGATCGATCGATCGATCGATAATCGATCGTCGATCGATCGTCGATCGTCGATCGATCGATCGATCATCGATCGATCGATCGATCGATCGATCGATCGATAATCGATCGATCGATAATCGATCGATCGTCGATCGATCGATAATCGATCGATCGATCGATCGATCGATCGTCGATCGTCGATCGATCGTCGATCGATCGATCGATCGATCGATCGATCAATCGATCGATAATCGATCGATCGATCGATCGATCGATCGATCGTCGATCGTCGATCGATCGATCGATCGATCGATCGATCGATATCGATCGATCGATCGATCGATCGATCGATAATCGATCGATCGATCGATCGATCGATCGTCATCGATCGATCGATCGATCGATAATCGATCGATCGATCGATCGATAATCGATCGATCGATCGATAATCGATCGATCGAATCGTCGATCGATCGATCGATCGATAATCGATCGATCGATATCGATCGATCGATCGATCGATCGATCGATCGATCGATCGATCGATCGATCGATCGATCGTCGATCGATCGTCGATCGAATCGATCGATCGATCGATCGATCGATCGATCGATCGTCGATCGATCGATCGATCGATCGTCGTCGATCGATCGTCGATCGATCGATCGATAATCGATCGATCGATCGATAATCGTCGATCGATAATCGATCGATCGTCGATCGATAAATCGATCGATCGAAATCGATCGATAATCGTCGATCGATCGATAATCGATCGATCGATCGATCGATCGATCGATCGATCGATCGTCGATCGTCGATCGATAGATCGATAATCGATCGATCGTCGATCGATCGATGTCGATAATCGATCGATCGATCGATCGTCGATCGATCGATCGAAATCGATCGATCGTCGATCGTCGTCGATAATCGATCGATCGTCGATCGATCGTCGATCGTCGATCGATCGATAATCGTCGATCGTCGATAATCGATCGTCGATCGATCGATCGATCGATCGATAATCGATCGATCGATCGATCGATCGATCGATCGATCGATCGATCGATCGATCGATCGAAATCGTCGATCGATCGATAATCGATCGATCGATCGATCGATCGATCGATCGATCGATAATCGATCGATCGATCGATCGATCGATCGATCGATCGATCGATCGATCGATCAATCGTCGATCGATCGATCGATCGATCGTCGATCGATCGTCGATAATCGATCGATCGATCGATAATCGATCGATCGATCGATCGATCGATCGATCGATCGATCGATCGATCGTCGATCGATCGATAATCGATCGATCGATCGTCGATCGATCGATCGATAATCGATCGATCGATCGATCGATCGATCGATCGATCGATCGATCATCGTCGATCGATATCGATCGATCGATCGATCGATCGATCGATCGATCGATCGATCGATCGATCGATCATCGATCGATATCATCGATCGATCGATATCGATCGATAATCGATCATCGATAATCGTCGATCGATCGATCGATCGATCGATCGATCGATCGATCGATCGATCGATCGATCGATCGATCGAATCGATCGATCGATCGATCGATCGTCGATCGATCGATCGATCGATCGATCGATCGATCGATCGATCGATCGATCGATCGATCGATCGATCGATCGATCGATCGATCGATCGATAATCGATCGATAATCGAAATCGATCGATCGATCGATCGATCGATCGATCATCGATCGATCGATCGATCGATCGATCGATCGATCGATCGATCGATCGATCGATCGATCGATATCGATAATCGATCGATCGATCGATAATCGATCGATCGATCGATCGATAATCGATCGATCGATCGATCGATAATCGATCGATCGATCGATCGATCGATCGATCGATCGATCGATCGATCGATCGATCAATCGATCGATCGATCGATATCGATCGATCGATCGATCGATCGATCGATCGAATCGATCGATAATCGATCGATCGATCAATCGATCGATCGATCGATCGATAATCGATCGATCGATCGATCGATCAATCGATCGATCGATCGATCGATCGATCGATCGATAATCGATCGATCGATCGATCGATCGATCGATCGATCGATCAAATCGATCGATCGATCGATCGATCGATCGATCGATCGATCGATCGATCGATCGATCGATAAATCGATCGATCGATCGATCGATCGATCGATCGATCGTCGATCGATCGATAATCGATCGATAATCGATCGATCGATCGATCGTCGATCGATCGATCGATAATCGATCGATAATCGTCGATCGATCGATCGATCGATCGATCGATCGTCGATCGATCGATCGATCGATAATCGATCGATCGATCGATAATCGATCGATCGATCGATCGATCGATCAATCGTCGATCGATCGATCGATCGATAAATCGATCGATCGATCGATCGTCGATAATCGTCGATCGATCGATCGATCGTCGATCGATCGATCGATCGATAATCGATCGATCGATCGATCGATCGTCGATAGATCGATCGATCGATCGTCGATCGATCGATCGATCGATCGATCGATCGATCGATCGATCGATCGATCGATCGATCGATATCGTCGATCGTCGATCGTCGATCGATCGATCGTCGATAATCGTCGATCGATCGTCGTCGATAATCGTCGATCGATCGATCGATCGATAGATCGATCGATCGATCGTCGATCGATATCGATCGATCGATCGTCGATCGATCGATCGATATCGATCGATCGATAATCGATCGATCGATCGATCGATAATCGATCGATCGATCGTCGATCGATCGATCGATCGTCGATCGATAATCGTCGATCGATCGATCGATAAATCGATCGATCGTCGATCGATCGATATCGTCGATAATCGTCGATCGATCGATCGATAATCGTCGTCGATCGATCGATCGTCGATAATCGTCGATAATCGATCGTCGATCGATCGATCGATCGTCGATCGTCGATCGATCGATCGATCGATAATCGATCGATCGATCGATATCGATCGATCGATCGATCGTCGATCGATAATCGATATCGATCGATCGATAATCGATCGATCGATCGTCGATCGTCGATCGATCGATCGATCGATCGTCGATCAATCGTCGATAATCGATCGATCGATCGATCGATCGATCGATCGTCGATCGATCGATAATCGATCGATCGATATCGATCGTCATCGATCGATCGATCGATCGTCGATCGATCGATCGTCGATCGATAATCGATCGATCGATCGATCGATCGTCGATCGATCGATCGATCGATCGATCGATCGATCAATCGATCGATCGATCGATAATCGATCGATCGATCGATAATCGTCGATAATCGATCGATCGATCGTCGTCGATCGATCGATCGATCGATCGATCGATCGATCGATCGATAATCGATCGATCGATCGATCGATCGATCGATCGATCGATCGATCGATCGATCGATCGATCGATAATCGATCGATCGATCGATCGATAATCGTCGATCGATCGATCGATCGATCGATCGATCGATCGATCGATCGATCGATCGATCGATCGATCGATCGATCGATCGATAATCGATCGATCGATCGATCGATCGATCGATCGTCGATCGATCGATCGATCGATCGATCGATCGATCGATCGATCGATAATCGATCGATCGATCGATCGATAATCGATCGATCGATCGATCGATCGATCGATCGATCGATCGATAATCGTCGATCGATAATCGATCGATCGATCGATCGATCGATCGATCGATCGATAATCGATCGATCGATCGATCGATCGATCGATCGATAATCGTCGATCGATAATCGATCGATCGATCGATCGATCGATAAATCGATCGATCGATCGATCGATAATCGATCGATCGATCGTCATCGATCGATCGATAATCGATCGATCGATCGATCGATCGATCGATCGATCGATCGATATCGTCGATCGATCGATCGTCGATCGATAATCGATCGATAATCGATCGTCGATCGATCGATCGATCGATCGATATCGATCGATCGATCGATCGATAATCGATCGATCGATCGATCGATCGTCGATCGATCGATAGATCGTCGATCGATCGATCGATCGATCGATCGATCGATCGATCGATCGATCGATCGATCGATCGATAATCGATCGATAAACGATCGATCGTCGATCGATCGTCGATAATCGATCGATCGTCGATCGATCGATCGATCGATCGATCGTCGTCGATCGATCGATCGATCATCGATCGATCGATCGATCGATAATCGATCGATAATCGTCGATCGATCGATCGATCGTCGATCGATCGATCGATAGTCGATCGATCGATCGATCGATCGTCGATCGATCGATCGATCGATCGATCGATCGATATCGATCGATCGATCGATCGATCGATCGTCGATCGATCGATCGATCGATCGTCGATCGATCGATCGTCGATCGATCGATCGATCGATCGATCGATCGATCGATCGATCGATCGATCGATCGATCGATCGTCGTCGATCGATCGATCGATCGTCGATCGATCGATCGATATCGATCGATCGATCGATCGATCGATAATCGATCGATCGATCGATCGTCGATCGATAATCGATCGTCGATCGATCGATCGATCGATCGATCGATCGATCGATCGATCGTCGATCGATCGATCGATCGATCGATCGTCGATCGATCGATCGATCGATCGATCGATCGATCGATCAAAATCGATCGTCGATAATCGATCGTCGATCGATCGATCGATCGTCGATCGTCGATCGATCGATCGATCAAATCGATCGATCGATCGTCATCGATCGATCGATCGATCGATCGATCGATCGATCGATCGATCGATCGATCATCGATCGATCGATCGATCGATCGATATCGATCGATCGATCGATCGATCGATAATCGATCGATCGATCGATCGATCGATCGATCGATCGATCGATCGATCGATCGATCGATCGATCGATCGATCGTCGATCGATCGATCGATCGATCGATCGATCGATAATCGATCGATCGATCGATCGATCGATCGTCGATCGATCGATCGATCGTCGATCGATCGATCATCGATCGATCGATCGATCGTCGATCGATCGATCGATCGATAATCGATCGATCGATCGATCGATCGATCGATCGATCGTCGATCGATCGATCGATCGATCGATCGATCGATAATCGATCGATCGATCGTCGATCGATCGATCGATCGATCGATCGATCGATATCGATCGATCGATCGATCGATCGATCGATCGATCGTCGATCGATCGATAATCGATCGATCGATCGATCGATCGATCGATAATCGTCGATCGATCGATCGATAATCGTCGATCGATCGATCGATCGATCGATAAATATCGATCGATCGATCGATCGATAAATGATCGATCGATCGATCGATCGATCGATCGATCGATCGATCGATAATCGATCGATCGAATCGATCGATAATCGATCGTCGATCGATAGATATCGTCGATCGATCGATCGATCGTCGATAATCGATCGATCGATCGATCGATCGATCGATAGATCGATCGATCGATCGATCGATCGATCGATCGATCGATCGATCGATAATCGATCGATCGATCGATATCGTCGATCGATCGATCGATCGATAATCGTCGATCGTCGATCGATCGTCGATCGATCGATCGTCGATCGATAATCGATCGTCGATCATCGATCGATCGATCGATCGATCGTCGATAATCGATCGATCGATCGATCGATAATCGATCGATCGATCGATCGATCGTCGATCGATAATCGTCGATCGATCGATCGATCGATGTCGATCGATCGATCGATCGATCGATCGATCGATAATCGATCGATCGATCGATCGATAATCGATCGATAATCGTCGATCGATCGATCGATCAATCGATCGATCGATCGATCGATCGTCATCGATCGATCGATCGATCATCGATCGTCGATCGATCGATCGATCGATCGATAATCGATCGTCGATCGATCGATCGATCGATCGATCGATCGATCGATCGATCGATCGATCGATCGATCGATCGATCGATCGTCGATCGATCGATCGATCGATCGATCGTCGATCGATAATCGATCGATAATCGTCGATCGATCATCGATAATCGATCGATCGATCGTCGATCGATCGATCGATCGTCGATCGATAAATCGATCGTCGATAATCGATCGATCGATCGATAATCGTCGATCGATCGATCGATAATCGATCGATCGATCGATCGATAATCGATCGATCGATAATCGATCGTCGATCGATCGATCGATCGATCGTCGATCGTCGATCGATCGATCGATCGATCGATCGATCGATCGATAAAATCGATCGATCGATCGATCGTCGATCGATCGATCGATAATCGATCGATCGATCGATCGATAATCGTCGATCGATCGATCAATCGATACGTCGATCGATCGATCGATCGATCGTCGATCGATCGATCGATCGTCGTCGATCGATCGTCGATCGATCGATCGATCGATCGATCGATCGATCGATCGATAATCGATCGATCGATCGATCGATCGATCGATAATCGATCGATCGATCGATCGATAAAATCGATCGATCGATCGATCGATCGATCGATCGATCGATCGATAATCGATCGATCGATCGATCGATCGTCGATCGATCGATCGATCGTCGATCGATCGATCGATCATCGTCGATCGATATCGATCGATCGATATCGATCGATCGATCGTCGATCGATCGATCGATCGTCGTCGATCGATCGATCGATCGATCGATCGTCGATCGATCGTCGATAATCGATCGATCGATCGATCGTCGATCGATCGATCGATCGATAATCGTCGATCGATCGATCGATCGATCGATCGATAATCGATCGATCGATCGATCGATCGATAATCGATCGATCGTCGATCGATCGATCGTCGATCGATCGATCGATCGATAATCGATCGATCGATAATCGATCGATAATCGATCGATCATCGATCGATCGATCGATCGATCGTCGATCGATAATCGTCGATCGATCGATCGATCGATCGATAATCGATCGATCGATCGATCGTCGATCGATCGATATCGTCGATCGATCGATCGATCGATCGATCGATCGATCGATCGATCGATCGATCGTCGATCGTCGATCGATCGATAATCGATCGATCGATCAATCGATCGATCGATCGATCGATCGTCGATCGATCGATCGATAATCGATCGATCGATCGATCGATCGATCGATCGATCGATCGTCGATCGATCGTCGATCGATCGATAAATCGATCGATCGATCGATCGATCGATCGATCGATAATCGATCGATCGATCGATCGTCATCGATCGTCGATCGATAATCGATCGATCGATCGATCGATCGATCGATCGATCGATCGTCGATCGATCGATAATCGATCGATAATCGATCGATCGATCGATCGATCGATCGATCGATCGATCGATCGATCGATCGATCGATAATCGATCGATCGATCGATCGATCGATCGATCGATAATCGATCGATCGATCGATCGATCGATCGATCGATCGATCGATCGATCGATCGATCGATCAAATCGATCGATCGATCATCGATCGATCGATCGATAATCGATCGATCGATCGATCGATAATCGATCGATCGTCGATCGATCGATCAATCGATCGATCGTCATCGATCGATCGATAAATCGATCGATCGTCGATCGATCGATCGATCGATAATCGATCGATCGATCGATCGATCGATCGATCGTCGATCGATCGATCGATCGATCGATCGTCGATCGATCGATCGATAATCGATCGATCGATCGATCGATCGATCGATCGTCGATCGATCGATCGATCGATCGATCGATCGATCGATCGATCGATCGATCGATCGATCATCGATCGATCGATCGATCGTCGATCGATCGTCGATCGATCGATCGATCGATCGATCGTCGTCGATCGATCGATCGATCGATAATCGATCAATCGATCGATCGATCGATCGATCGATCATCGATAATCGATCGATAATCGTCGATCGATCGATAATCGATCGATCGATCGATCGATAGATCGATCGTCGATCGATCGATCGTCGATCGATCGATCGATCGATCGATCGTCGATCGATCGATCGATCGATCGTCGTCGATCGATCGATCGATCGATAATCGATCGATCGATCGATCGATCGATCGATCGATCGATCGATCGATCGATCGATAATCGATCGATAATCGATCGATCGATCGATCGATCGATCGATCGTCGATCAATCGATCGATCGATCGATCGATCGATCGATAATCGATCGTCGATCGATCGATCGATCGATAATCGTCGATCGATCGATAATCGATCGTCGATAATCGATCGATCGATCGATCGATCGATCGATCGATCGATAATCGATCGATCGATCGATCGTCGATCGATCGATCGATCGATCGATCGATAATCGATCGTCGATCGATCGATCGATCGATCGATCGATCGATAATCGATCGATAATCGTCGATCGATCGATAATCGATCGATCGATCGATCGATAGATCGATCGATCGATCGATCGATCGATCGATCGATCGATCGATCGATCGATCGATCGATCGATCGATCGATCGATCGATCGTCATCGATCGATCGATCGATCGATCGATCGATCGATCGATCGATCGATCGTCGATCGATCGATCGATCGTCGATCGATAATCGATCGATCGATCGATCGATCGATCGATCGATCGATCGATCGATCGATCGATCGATCGATCGATCGATCGATCGATCGATCGATCGATCGATCGATCGTCGATCGATATCGATCGATAATCGATCGATCGATCGATCGATCGATCGATCGATCGTCGATCGATATCGATCGATCGATCGTCGATCGATCGTCGATCGATCGATCGATCGATCGATCGATCGTCGTCGATCGATCGATAATCGATCGTCGATCGATCGATCGATCGATCGATCGATCGATCGATCGATCGATCGATCGATCGATCGATCGATCGATCGATCGATATCGATCGATCGATAAATCGATCGATCGATCGATCGATCGATCGATCGATCGATAATCGATCGATCGATCGATCGATCGTCGATCGTCGATCGTCGATCGATCGATCGATCGTCGATCGATCGATCGATCGATAATCGATCGATCGATCGATCGATCGATCGATAATCGATCGATCGATCGATCGATCGATCGATCGATCGATCGATCGATCGATCGATCGATCGATCGATCGATCGTCGATCGATCGATCGATCGATCGATCGTCGATCGATCGATCGATCGATCGATCGATATCGATCGATATCGATCGATCGATCGATCGATCGATCGATCGATCGATCGTCGATCGATCGATCGATCGATCGATCGATCGATCGATCGATATCGATCGAATCGATCGATCGATCGATCGATCGATCGATCATCGATCGATAATCGATCGATCGATCGATCGATCAATCGATCGATAATCGATCGATCGATCGATCGAATCGATCGATCGATCGATCGATCGATCGATAATCGTCGATCGATCGATCGATCGATAATCGTCGATCGATCGATCGATCGATCGATCGATCGATCGATCGATCGATCGATAATCGTCGATCGATAATCGATCGATCGTCGATCGATCGATCGTCGATCGATAATCGATCGATCGATCGATCGATCATCGATCGATCGATCGATCGATCGTCGATCGATCGATCGATAATCGATCGATCGATCGATCGATCGATCGATATCGTCGATCGATCGATCGATAATCGATCGATCGATCGATCGATCGATCGATCGATCGATAATCGATCGATCGATCGTCGATCGATCGATCGATCGATCGATCGATCGTCGATAATCGATCGTCGATCGATCGATCGATCGATCGATCGTCGATAATCGATCGATCGATCGATCGATCGATCGATCGATAATCGATCGATCGATCGATCGATCGATCGATCGATCGATCGATCGATAATCGATCGATCGATCGATCGATCGATCGATCGATCGATCGATCGATCGATCGATCGTCGATCGTCGATCGTCGATCGATATCGATCGATCGATCGATCGATCGTCGATCGATCGATCGATCGATCGATCGATCGATCGATCGATCGATCGATCGATCGATCGATCGATCGATCGATAATCGTCGATCGATCATCGATCGATCGTCGATCGAATCGATCGATCGATCGATCGATCGTCGATCGATCGATAATCGATCGATCGTCGATCGATCGATCGATCGATCGATAAATCGATCGATCGATCGATCGATCGATCGATCGATCGATCATCGATCGATAATCGATCGATCGATCGATCGATCAATCGATCGATCGATCGATAATCGATCGATCGTCGATATCGTCGATCGATCGATCGATCGATCGATCGATCGATCGATCGATCGATCGATCGATCGATCGATCGATATCGATCGATCGATCGATCGATCGATCGATAATCGATCGATCGATCGTCGATCGATCGATCGATCGATCGATCGATCGATCGATCGATCGATCGATCAATCGATCGATCGATCGATCGATCGATCGATCGATCGATCGATCGATCGATCATCGATCGATAAATCGATCGATCGATCGATCGTCGATCGATCGATCGATCGATCGATCGATCGTCGATCGATCGATCGATCGATCGATCGATCGATCATCGATCGATCGATCGATCGATATCGATCGATCGATCGATCGATAATCGATCGATCGATCGATCGATCGATCGATCGATAATCGATCGATCGATCGATCGATCGATCGATCGATCGATCGATCGATCGATCGATCGATCGATCGATCGATCGATCGATCGATAGATCGATCGATCGATCGATCGATCGATCGTCGATCGATCGATCGATCGATCGATCGATCGATAATCGATCGATCGATCGATCGATCGATCAATCGATCGATCGATCGATCGATCGATCGATCGATCGATCGATCGATCGATCGATCGATCGATCGATAATCGATCGATCATCGATCGATCGATCGATCGATCGATCGATCGATCGATCGATCGATCGTCGATCGATCGATCGATCGATCGATCGATCGATCGATCGATCGATCGATCGATAAATCGATCGATCGATATCGATCGATCGATCGATCGATCGTCGATCGATCGATCGTCGATCGATCGATCGATCGATCGATCGATCGATCGATCGATCGATAATCGATCGATCGATCGATAATCGATCGATAATCGATCGATCGATAATCGATCGATCGATCGATCGATCGATCGATCGTCGATCGATCGTCGATCGATCGATCGATAAATCGATCGATCGATCGATCGATCGATCGATCGATCGTCGATAATCGATCGATCGATAATCGATCGATCGATCGATCGATCGATCGATCGATCGATCGTCGATATCGATCGATCGATCGTCGATCGATCGATCGATCGATCGATCGATCGATCGATCGATCGATAATCGTCGATCGATCGATCGATCGATCGATGTCGATCGATCGATCGATCGATAATCGATAATCGATCGATCGATCGATCGATCGATCGATCGATCGAATCGTCGATAATCGATCGATCGATATCGATCGATCGATCGATCGATCGATCAATCGATCGATAGATCGTCGATCGATAAATCGATCGATCGTCGATCGATCGATAATCGATCGATAATCGATCGATCGATCGATCGATCGATAATCGATCGATCGATCGATATCGATCGATCGTCGATCGATAATCGATCGATCGATCGTCGTCGATCGATCGATCGATCGATCGATCGATCGATCGATCGATCGTCGATCGATCAATCGATCGATCGATCGTCGATCGATCGATCGATAATCGATCGATCGATAAATCGATCGATCGATCGATCGATCGTCGATCGATCGATCGATAATCGATCGATCGATCGATCGATCGATCGATCGATCGATCGATCGATCGATCGATCGATCGTCGATAATCGATCGATCGTCGATAATCGATCGATCGATCGATCGATCGATCGATCGATCGATCGATCGATAATCGATCGATCGATAGATCGTCGATAATCGATCGATCGATCGATCGTCGATCGATCGATAATCGATCGATCGATCGATCGATCGATCGATCGATCGTCGTCGATCGATCGATCGTCGATCGATCGATCGATCGATCGTCGATCGATCGATCGATCGATCGATAATCGATCGATCGATCATCGATCGATCGATCGATCGATCGATCGATCGATCGATCGATCGATCGATCGTCGATCGATCGATCGATCATCGATCGATCGATCGATCGATCGATCGATCGATCGATCGATCGATCGATCGATCGATCGATCGATCGATAGATCGATCGATCGATAGATCGATCGATAATCGATCGATCGATCATCGATCGATCGATCGATCGATCGATCGATCGATCGATCGATAATCGATCGATCGATAATCGTCGATCGATAATCGATAATCGATAAATCGATCGATCGATAATCGATCGATAATCGATCGATCGATCGATCGATGTCGATCGTCGATCGATCGATCGTCGATAAATCGATCGATCGATCGATAATCGATCGATCGTCGATCGATATCGATCGATCGATAGATCGATAATCGATCGATCGATCGATCGTCGATCGATCGATCGATCGATAATCGTCGATCGATCGATAATCGATCGATCGATCGATCGATAATCGATCGATCGATCGATCGATCGATCGTCGATCGATCGATCGATCGATCGATCGATCGATCGATAATCGTCGATCGATCGATCGATCGATCGATCGATCGATCGATCGATAATCGATCGATAGATCGATCGATCGTCGATCGATCGATCGATCGATCGATAATCGATCGATCGATCGATCGATCGATCGTCGATCGTCGATCGATCGATCGATCGATCGATCGATCGATCGATCGATAATCGATCGATCGATCGATCGATAAAGATCGATCGATCGTCGATCGATCGATCGATCGATCAATCGATCGATCAAATCGATCGATCGATCGATCGATCGATCGATCGATAGATCGATCGATCGATCGATCGATCGATCGATCGATCGATCGATCGATCGATCGATCGATCGATCGATAATCGATAGATCGATCGATCGATCGATCGATAATCGATCGATCGATCGATAATCGATCGATAATAATCGATCGATAATCGTCGTCGATCGATCGATCGATCGATCGATCGATCGATCGATCGATCGATCGATAATCGATCGATCGATCGTCGATCGATCGATCGATCGATCGATAATCGATCGATCGATCGATCGATCGATCGATCGATCGATCGATCGATCGATCGATCGATCGATAATCGATCGTCGATCGATCGATCGATCGATCGATCGATCGATCATCGATCGATCGATCGTCGATCGATCGATCGATCGATCGTCGTCGATCGATAATCGATCGTCGATCAATCGTCGATCGATCGATCGATAATCGATCGATCGATCGATCGATCGATCGATCGATAGATCGATCGATCGATCGAATCGTCGATCGATCGATCGATCGATCGTCGATCGATCGATCGATCGTCGATCGATCGATCGATAATCGATCGATAATCGATCGATAATCGATCGATCGATCGATCGATCGATATCGATCGATCGATCGATCGATCGATCGATCGATCGATCGATCGATCGATCGATCGATCGATCGTCATCGATCGATCGATCGATCGATCGATCGATAGATAGATCGATCGATCGATCGATCGATCGATCGTCGATCGATCGATCATCGATCGATCGATCGATCGATAATCGATCGATCGATCGATCGATCGATCGATCGATCGATAATAAATCGATCGATCGATCGATCGATCGATATCGATCGATCGATCGATAATCGTCGATCGATCGATATCGATAATCGTCGATCGTCGATCGATCGATAGATCGTCGATCGATCGATCGATCGATCGATCGATCGATATCGATCGATCGATAATCGTCGATCGATCGATCGTCGATCGATCGATCGATCGATCGATCGTCGTCGATCGATCGTCGATCGATCGATCGATCGATCGATCGATCGATCGTCGATCGATCGATCGATCGTCGAATCGATCGATAATCGATCGATCGATCGATCGATCGATCGATCGATCGATCGATCGATCGATCGATAATCGATCGATCGATAATCGATCGATAGATCGTCGATCGTCGATCGATCGTCATCGATCGATAATCGATCGATCGATCGATCGATCGATCGATCGATCGATCGATCGATCGATCGATCGTCGATCGATAATCGATCGATCGATCGATCGATCGATCGATCGATCGATCGATCGATCGATCGATCGATCGATAATCGTCGATCGATCGATCGATCGTCGATCGATCGATCGATCGATCGATCGATCGATCGATCGATATCGATCGATCGATCGATAATCGATCGATCGATCGTCGATCGATCGATAATCGATCGATCGTCGATCGATCGATCGATCGATAATCGATCGATCGATCGTCGATCGATCGATCGATCGTCGATCGATAATCGATCGATCGATAGATCGATCGATCGATCGATCGATCGTCGATCGATCGTCGATCGATCGATCGATCGATCGATCGTCGATCGATCGATCGATCGTCGTCGATCGTCGATCGATCGTCGTCGATCGATCGATCATCGATCGATAATCGTCGATCGATCGATAATCGTCGATCGATCGATCGATCGATAAATCGATCGATCGATCGATCGATCGATCGATCGATCGATCGATCGATCGATCGATCGATCGTCGATCGTCGTCGATCGATCGATCGATCGATCGTCGATCGATCGATAATCGATCGATCGATCGATAATCGATCGATCGATCGATCGATCGATCGATAATCGTCGATCGATCGATAATCGATCGATCGATCGTCGTCGATCGATCGATAATCGATCGATCGTCGATCGATCGATAATCGTCGATCGATCGATCGATCGATCGATCGATCGATAATCGATCGATCGATCGATCGATCGATCGATCGATCGTCGATCGATCGTCATCGATCGATCGTCGATCGATCGATCGATCGATCGATCGTCGATCGATCGTCGATCGATCGATCGATAATCGATCGTCGATCGATCGATCGATCGATCGTCGATCGATATCGATCGATCGTCGATCGATCGATCGATCGATCGATCGATCGATCGATCGATCGATCGATCGTCGATCGATCGATCGATCGATCGATCGATCGATCGATCGTCGATCGATCGATCGATCGTCGATCGATCGATCGTCGATCGATCGATCGATCATCGATCGATCGATAATCGTCGATCGATCGATAATCGATCGATCGATCGATCGATCGATAATCGATCGATCGATCGATCGATCGATCGATCGATCGATCG
The DNA here is from genome assembly GCA_034336665.1 of Luscinia megarhynchos. Lineage (NCBI taxonomy): Eukaryota > Metazoa > Chordata > Aves > Passeriformes > Muscicapidae > Luscinia > Luscinia megarhynchos. The sequence continues at coordinate 18,764 of JAPFBE010000465.1, read as the reverse complement.
ATCGATCGATCGATAATCGATCGATCGATCGATCGATCGATCGATCGATCGATCGATAATCGATCGATCGATCGATCGATCGATCGATCGATCGATCGATCGATAATCGATCGATAATCGATCGATCGATCGATCGATCGATCGTCGATCGATCGTCGATCGATCGATCGATCGATCGATCGATCGATAATCGATCGTCGATCGATCAAATCGATCGATCGATCGATCGATCGATCGATCGATCGATCGATAATCGATCGATCGATATCGATAATCGATCGATCGTCGATCGATCGTCGATCGATCGTCGATCGATCGATCGATCGATCGATCGTCGATAATCGATCGATCGATCGATCGTCGATCGATCGATCGATCGATCGTCGATCGATCGATCGATCGATCGATCGATCGATCGATCGATCGATCGATCGTCGATCGATCGATCGATAATCGATCGTCGATCGATCGATCGATCGATCGATCGATCGATAATCGTCGATCGATCGATCGTCGATCGATCGATCGATCGATCGATCGATCGATCGTCGATCGATCGATCGATCGATCGTCGATCGATCGATCGATCGATCGATCGATCGATCGATCGATCGATAATCGATCGATCGATAATCGATCGATCGATCGATAATCGTCATCGTCGATATCGATCGATCGATCGATATCGATCGATCGATCGATCGATCGATAATCGATCGATCGATCGATCGATCGATCGATCGATCGATATCGATCGATCGATCGATAGATCGTCAATCGTCGATCGATCGATCGATAATCGTCGATCGATCGATCATCGATCGATATCGATCGATCGATAAATCGATCGATCGATCGATCGATCGTCGATCGATCGATCGTCGATCGATCGATCGATCGATCGTCGATCGATCGATCGATCGATCGATCGATCGATCGATCGATCGATCGATCGATAAATCGATCGATCGATCGATCGATCGATCGATCGATCGATCGATCGATCGATCGATCAATCGTCGATCGATCGTCGATCGATCGATAATGTCGATCGATCGTCGATCGATCGATCATCGTCGATCGATATCGATCGATCGATCGATCGATCGATCGATCGATCGATAATCGATCGATCGATATCGATCGATCGATAATCGATCGATCGATCGATCGAAATCGATCGATCGATAATCGATCGATCGATCGTCGATCGATCGATCGATCGATCGATCGATCGATCGATCGATCGATCGATCGATCAATCGATCGATCGATCGATCGATCGATAATCGATCGATCGATCGATCGATCGATCGATCGATCGATCGATCGATCGATCGATCGATCGTCATCGATAATCGATCGATCGATCGATCGATATCGATCGATCGATCGATCGATCGATCGATCGATCATCGATCGATCGATCGATAATCGATCGATCGATCGATCGATAAATCGATCGATCGATCGATCGATCGATCGATAATCGATCGATCGATCGATCGATCGATAATCGATCGATCGATCGATCGATAATCGTCGATCGATCGATCGATCGATCGATAATCGATCGATCGATCGATCGATCGATCGATCGATCGATCGATCGATCGATATCGATCGATCGATAATCGATCGATCGATCGATCGATCGATCGATCGATAATCGATCGATCGATCGATCGATCGATCGATCGATCGACGTCGATCGATCGATATCGATAATCGATCGATCGATCGATCGATCGATCGATCATCGATCGATCGATCGATAATCGATCGATCGATCGATCGATCGATCGATCGATCGATCGAAATCGATCGATCGATCGATCGATCGATCGATCGATCGATCGATCGATCGATCGAATCGATCGATCGATCGATCGATCGATCGATAATCGATCGATCGATCGATCGATCGATCGATCGATCGATCGATCGATCGATCGATCGATCGATCGATCGATCGATCGATCGATCGATCGATCGATCGTCGATCGATAATCGATCGATCGATCGTCGATATCGATCGATCGATCGATCGATCGATCGATCGATCGATCGATCGATCGATCGATCGATCGATCGATCGATCGATCGATCGATCGATAATCGATCGATCGATAATCGATCGATCGTCGATCGATCGATAATCGATCGATCGATCGATCGATCGATCGATCGATCGATAATCGATCGATCGATCGATCGATCGATCGATCGATCGATCGATCGATCGATAATCGATCGATCGATCGATCGATCGATCGATCGATCGATCGATCGATCGATCGATCGTCGATCGATCGATATCGATCGATCGATAATCGATAAATCGATCGATCGATCGATCGATCGATCGATCGATCGATCGATCGATCGATCGATCGATCGATCGATCGATCGATCGATCGATCGATCGATCGATCGATCGATCGTCGATCGATCGATCGATCGATCGATCAATCGATCGATCGATAATCGTCATCGATCGATAATCGATCGATCGATCGATCGTCATCGATCGATCGATCGATCGATCGATCGATCGATCGATCGATCGATCGATCGATCGATCGATCGATCAAATCGATCGATCGATCGATCGATCGATCGATCGATATCGATCGATAATCGATCGATCGATCGTCGATCGATCGATCGATCGATCGATCGATCGATCGATCGATCAATCGATCGATCGATCGATCGATCGATCGATAATCGATCGATCGATCGATCGATCGATCGATCGATAGATCGATATCGATCGATCGATCATCGATCGATCGATCGATCGATCGATCGATCGATCGATCGATCGATCGATATCGATCGATCGATCGATCGATCGATCGATCGATCATCGATCGATCGATCGATCGATCGATCGATCGAATCGATCGATCGATCGATCGATCGATCGATCGATCGATCGATCGATATCGATCGATCGATCGATAATCGATCGATCGATCGATCGATCGATCGATCGATAATCGATCGATCGATCGATCGATCGATCGATCGATCGATCGATCGATCGATCGATCGATCGATCGATCGATGTCGATAATCGATCGATCGATCGATCGATAATCGATCGATCGATCGATCGATAATCGATCGATAATCGATCGATCGATCGATCGATCGATCGATAATCGTCGATCGATCGATCGATCGATCGAATCGATCGATCGATCGATCGATCGATCGATCGATCGATCGATAATCGATCGATCGATCGATCGATCGATCGATCGATCGATCGATCGATCGATCGATAATCGTCGATCGATCGATCGATAATCGATCGATCGATCGATCGATCGTCGATCGATCGATCGATCGATCGAAATCGATCGATCGATCGATCGATCGATCGATCGATCGATCGATCGATCGATCGATAATCGATCGATCGATCGATCGTCGATCGATCGATCGATCGATCGATATCGATCGATCGATAATCGATAATCGATCGATCGATCGATCGATCGATCGATCGATCGATCGATCGATCGATCGATAATCGATCGATCGTCGATCGATCGATCGATATCGATCGATCGATCGATCGATCGATCGATCGATCGATCGATCGATCATCGATCGATCGATCGATCGATCGATAATCGATCGATCGATCGATCGATCGATCGATCGATCGTCGATCGATCGATAATCGATCGATAATCGATCGATAATCGATCGATCGATCGATCGATCGATCGATCGATCGATCGATCGATCGATCGATCGATCGATCGATCGATCGATCGATCGATCGATAAATCGATCGATCGATCGATCGATCGATAATCGATCGATCGATATCGATCGATCGATCGATCGATCGATCGATCGATCATCGATCGATCGATCGATAATCGATCGATCATCGATCGATCGATCGATAATCGATCGATCGATCGATCGATCGATCGATAATCGATCGATCGATCGTCGATCGATCGATCATCGATCGATATCGATCGATCGATAATCGATCGATCGATATCGATCGATCGATAATCGATCGATCGATCGATCGATAATCGATCGATCGATCGATCGATCGATCGATCGTCGATCGATCGATCGATCGATCGATCGATCGATCGATCGATCGTCGATCGATCGATCGATATCGATCGATCGTCGATCGATCGATCGATAGATCGATCGATCGATCGATCATCGTCGATCGATCGATAATCGATCGATCGATCGATCGATCGATCGATAATCGTCGATCGATCGATCGATCGATCGATCGATCGTCGATCGATCGATCATCGTCGATCGATCGATCGTCGATCGATCGTCGATCGATAATCGATCGATCGATCGTCGATAATCGATCGATCGATATCGATCGATCGATCGATCGATCGATCGATCGTCGATCGATAATCGATCGATCGATCGATCGATCGATCGATCGATCGATCGTCGATCGATCGATCGATCGATCGATCGATAATCGATCGATCGATCGATCGATCGATCGATCGATCGATCGATCGATCGATATCGATCGATAATCGATCGATCGATCGATCGTCGATCGATCGATCGATCGATCGATCGATCGATAATCGATCGATCGATCGATCGATAATCGATCGATCGATCGATCGTCGATAATCGATCGATAATCGATCGATCGTCGATCGATATCGATCGATCGATAATCGATAATCGATCGATCGATCGATCGATCGATCGTCGATCGATCGATAATCGATCGATCGATCGATCGATCGATCGATCGATCGATCGATAATCGATCGATCGATAATCGATCGATCGATCGATCGATCGATCGATCGATCGATCGATCGATCGTCGATCGATCGATACGATCGATCGATCGATCGATCGATCGATCGATAATCGATCGATCGATCATCGATCGATCGATCGATCGATCGATCGATCGATCGATAATCGATCGATCGATCGATCGATCGATCGATCGATCGATCGATCGATAATCGATCGATCGATCGATCGATCGTCGATCAATCGATCGATCGATCGATCGATAATCGATCGATCGATAGATCGATCGATCGATCGATCGATCGATCGATCGATCGATCGATCGATCGATCGATCGTCGATCGATCGATCGATAATCGATCGATCGATCGATCGATCGATCGATCGATCGAATCGATCGATCGATCGATCGATCGATCGATCGTCGATCGATCGATCGATAATCGATAATCGTCGATCGATCGATCGATCGATATCGATCGATCGATCGTCATCGATCGATCGATCGATCGTCGATCGATCGATCGATCGATAGATCGATCGATAATCGATCGATCGATAATCGATCGATAATCGATCGATCGATCGATCGATCGATCGATCGATCGATCGATCGATCGATAATCGATCGATCGATCGATCGATCGATCGATAATCGTCGATCGATCGATCGATATCGATCGATAATCGATCGATAATCGATCGATCGATCGATCGATAATCGATCGATAATCGATCGATCGATAATCGATAATCGATCGATCGATATCGATCGATCGATCAGATCGATATCGATCGATCGATCGATCGATCGATCGATCGTCGATCGATAATCGATCGATCGATCGATCGATCGATCGATCGATCGATCGATCGATCGATCGATAATCGATCGATCGATCGATCGAATCGATCGATCGTCGATCGATAATCGATCGATCGATAATCGATCGATAATCGATCGATCGATATCGATCGATCGATCGATCGATCGATCGATCGATAATCGATCGATCGATCGATCGATCGATCGATCGATCGATCGATCGATCGATCGATCGATAATCGATCGATCGATCGATCGATCGATCGATCGATAATCGATCGATCGATCGTCGATCGATCGATCGATCGATCGATCATCGATCGATCGATCGATCGATCGATCGATCGATCGATCGATCGATCGATCGATCGATCGATCGATCGATCGATCGATCGTCATCGATCGATCGATCGATATCGATCGATCGATCGATCGATCGATCGATAATCGATCGATCGTCGATATCGATCGATCGATCGATCGATCGATCGATCGATCGATCGATCGATCGATCGATAATCGATCGATAATCGATCGATCGATCGATCGATCGATCATCGATCGATCGATCGATCGATCGATCGATCGATCGATCGATAATCGATCGATAATCGATCGATCGATCGATAATCGATCGATAATCGATCGATCGATCGATCGATCGATCGATCGATCGATCGATCGATCGATCGATCGATCGATAATCGATCGATCGATCGATCGATCGATCGATAGATCGATCGATCGATCGATCGATCGATCGATCGATCGATCGATCGTCGATCGATAATCGATCGATCGTCGATCGATCGATCGTCGATCGTCGATCGATAATCGATCGATCGATAATCGATCGATCGATCGATCGATCGATCGATCGATCGATCGTCGATCGATCATCGTCGATAATCGTCGATCGATCGATAATCGATATCGATCGATCGTCGATCGATCGATCGTCGATCGATCGATAAATCGATCGATCGATCGTCGATCGATCGATCGATCGATCGATCGTCGATAATCGATCGATCGATAATCGATCGATAATCGTCGTCGATCGATCGATAATCGATCGATCGATCGATCGATCGATCGATCGATCGTCGATCGATCGATCGATCGATCGATCGATCGATCGTCGATCGATCGATCGATCGATCGATCGATCGATCATCGATCGATAATCGATCGTCGATCGATAATCGATCGATCGATCGATCGTCGATCGATCGATCGATCGATCGATCGATCGTCGATCGATCGATCGATCGTCGTCGATCGATCGATCGATCGATCGATCGAAATCGATCGATAATCGATCGATCGATCGATCGATCGATCGATAATCGATCGATAATCGATCGATCATCGTCGATCGATCGATCGATCGATAATCGATCGATCGATCGATCGATCGATCGATCGATCGATCGATCGATCGATCGATCGATCGATCGATAATCGATCGATCGATCGATCGATCGATAATCGATCGATCGATCGATCGATAATCGATCGATCGATCGATCGATCGATCGATCGTCGATCGATCGATCGATCGATCGATCGATCGTCGATCGATCGATCGATCGATCGATCGATCGATCGATCGATCGATCGTCGATCGATCGATAATCGATCGATCGATCGATCGATCGATATCGATCGATCGATCGATCGATCGATCGATCGATCGATCAATCGATCGATAATCGATCGATCGATCGATCGATCGATCGATCGATCGATCGATCGATCGATCGATCGATCGTCGATATCGATAATCGATCGATAATCGATCGATCATCGATCGATCGATCGATCGATAATCGATCGATCGATCGATCGATCGATCGATCGATCGATAATCGATCGATCGATAATCGATCGATCGATCGTCGATCGATAGATCGATCGATCGTCGATCGATCGATCGATCGATCGATCGTCGATCGATCGATCGATCGATCGATCGATCGATAATCGATCGATCGATCGATCGATCGTCGATCGATCGATAATCGATCGTATCGATCGATCGATCGATAATCGATCGATCGATCGATCGATCATCGATCGATCGTCGATCGATCGATCGATCGATCGATCGATCGATCGATCGATCAATCGATCGATCGATCGATCGATCGATCGATCGATCGATCGATCGATCGATCGATAATCGATCGATCGATCGATCGATCGATCGATCGATCGATCGATCGATCGATCGATCGATCGATAATCGATCGATCGATCGATCGATCGATCGATCGATCGATCGATCGATCGATCGATCGATAATCGATCGATCGATCGATCGATCGATCGATCGATCGATCGATCGATCGATCGATAATCGATCGATCGATCGATCGATAATCGTCGATCGATCGATCGATCGATCGATAATCGATAATCGATCGATCGATCAATCGATCGATCGATCGATCATCGATCGATCGATCTCGATCGATCGTCGATAAAGATCGATCGATCGATCGATCGATCGATCGATCGATCGATCGATCGATCGATCGATCGATCGATCGATCGATCGATCGATCGATCATCGTCGATCGATCGATCGATCGATCGATAATCGTCGATCGATCGATCGATCGATAATCGATCGATCGATCGATCGATCGATCGATCGATCGTCGATCGATCGATCGTCGATCGATCGATCGATCGATCGATCGATCGATCGATCGATCGATCGATCGATCGATCGATCGATCGATCGATCGATCGATCGATCGATCGATCGATCGTCGATCGATCGATCGATCGATCGATCATCGTCGATCGATCGATCGATCGATAATCGATCGATCGATCGATCGATCGATCGATCGATCGATATCGTCGATCGATCGATAATCGATCGATCGATCGATCGATCGATCGATCGATCGATCGATCGATCGATCGATCGATCGATCGATCGTCGTCGATCGATCGATCGATCGATCGATCGATCGATAATCGTCGATATCGATCGATCGATAATCGATCGATCGATCGATAATCGATCGATCGATCGATCGATCGATCGATCGATCGATCGATCGATCGTCGATCGATCGATCGATCGATCGATCGATCGATCGATCGATCGATCGTCGATCGATCGATATCGATCGTCGATCGATCGATCGATCGATCGATCGTCGATAATCGTCGATCGATAATCGATCGATCGATCGATCGATCGATCGATCGATCGATCGATCGATCGATCGATAATCGATCGATCGATCGTCGATCGATCGATCGATCGATCGATCGATCGATCGATCGTCGATCGATAATCGATCGATAATCGATCGATCGATCGATCGATCGATAATCGTCGATCGATCGATCGATCGATCGATCGATCGTCGATCGATCGATAATCGATCGATCGTCGATCGATCGATCGATCGATCGATCGATCGTCGATCGATAATCGTCGATAATCGATCGATATCGATCGATCGATCGATCGATAATCGATCGATCGATAATCGATCGATCGATCGTCGATCAATCGATCGATCGTCGATCGATCGATCGATCGATCGATCGATCGATAATCGATCGATAATCGATCGATCGATCGATAATCGATCGATCGATCGATCGATCGATCGTCGATCGATAATCGATCGATCGATCGATCGATCGATCGATCGATCGATCGATCGATAATCGATCGATCGATCGATCGATCGATCGATCGATAATCGATCGATAATCGATCGATCGATCGTCATCGATCGATCGTCGATCGATCGATCGATAATCGATCGATCGTCGATCGATCGATCGATAATCGATCGATCGATCGATCGATCGTCGATCGATCGATCGATCGATCGATCGATCGATCGATCGATCGATCGTCGATCGATCGATCGATCGATAATCGATCGATAATCGATCGATCGATCGATCGATCATCGATCGATCGATCGATCGATCGTCGATCGATCGATCGATAATCGATCGATCGTCGTCGATCGATCGATCGATCGATCGATCGATCGTCGATCGATCGATCGATCGATCGATCGATCGATCGATCGATCGATCGATAATCGATCGATCGATCGATCGATCGATCGATCGTCGATCGATCGATCGATCGATCGATCGATCGATAATCGATCGATCGATCGATCGATCGATCGATCGATCGATCGATCGTCGATATCGTCGATATCGATCGATCGATCGATCGATATCGATCGATCGATCGATCGATCGATAAATCGATCGTCGATCGATCGATATCGATCGATCGATCGATCGATCGATCGATCGATCGATAGATCGATCGATCGATCGATCGATCGATCGATCGATCGATCGATAATCGATCGATCGATCGATCGATAATCGATCGATCGATCGATCGATCGATCGATAATCGATCGATAATCGATCGATCGATCGATATCGATCGATCGATCGATCGATCGATCGATATCGATCGATCGATCGATCGATATCGATCGATCGATCGATAATCGATCGATCGATCGATCGATCGATCGATCGTCGATCGATCGATCGATCGATCGATCGTCGATCAAATCGATCGATCGATCGATCGATCGATCGATAATCGATCGATCGATCGATCGATCGATCGATCGATCGATCGATCGATAATCGATCGATCGATATCGATCGATCGATCGATCGATCGATCGATCGATCGTCGATCGATCGATCGATCGATCGATCGATCGATCGATCGATCGATCGATCGATCGATCGATCGATCGATCGATCGATCGATCGATCGATCGATCGATCGATCGATCGATCGATCGATCGATCGATCGATCGATCGATAAATCGATCGATCGATCGATCGATCGATCGATCGATCGATCGATAATCGATCGATAATCGATCGATCGATCGATCGATAATCGATCGATCGATCGATCGATCGATCGATCGATCGATAATCGATCGATCGATCGATCGATCGATCGATAATCGATCGATCGATAATCGATCGATCGATCGATCGATCGATCGATCGATCGATCGTCGATCGATCGATCGATCGATCGATCGATATCGATCGATCGATCGATCGATCGATCGATCGATCGATCAAATCGATCGATCGATCGATCGATCGATCGATATCGATCGATCGATCGATCGATCGATCGATCGATCGATAATCGATCGATCGATCGATCGATCGATCGATAATCGATCGATCGATAATCGATCGATCGTCGATCGATCGATCGATCGATCGATCGATCGATCGATCGATCGATCGATCGATCGATAATCGATCGATATCGATCGATCGATAATCGATCGATCGATCGATAATCGATCGATCGATCGATCGATCATCGATCGATCGATCGATCGATCGATCGATCGATCGATCGATCGATCGATCGTCGATCGATCGATCGATCGATCGATAATCGATCGATCGATCGATAATCGATCGATAATCGATCGATCGATCGATCGATCGATCGATCGATCGATCGATCGATCGATCGATCGATCGATCGATAATCGATCGATCGATAATCGATCGATCGATCGATCGATCGATCGATCATCGATCGATCGATCGATCGATCGATCGATCGATCGA
>JAPFBE010000464.1:0-48683 GCA_034336665.1 Luscinia megarhynchos | reverse complement strand
CATTTCTGGATGTTTTAAAACAGGGTTGTCATAGAACAGTTGAATTTTGTTGTTTACCAAAGGATCAGCCCCAAATCCAGTGGGATCAGCCCCAAATCCCATGGGATCTGCCCCAAATGCAATGGGATCGGCCCCAAATCCAGCGGGATCGGCCCCCAAATCCATCAGAATCCCAAATCCAGCAGGATTGCCAGGAAATCAATGGGATCAGCTCCAAATCCAATAGGATCAGACATAAATCCCTTGTGATCAGCCCCCAAAACCAATGGGATCGGGCGCCAAATCCACTGGGATTGTCCCTGAATCCAGCAGGATCAGTCCCAAATCCAGCGGGATCCCAAATCTAATGGGATCAGCCCCAAATTCAATAGGATTTGACATAAATCTGATGGCATCAGCCCCAAATCCATCAGGATCCCAAATCCAGCGGGAACACTGCGAAATCCCATGTCATCAGCCCCAAATCCAATCCCGGATCAGCCATAAATCCAATGGGATCAGCCCCTAAATCAATGGGATCCCAAATCCAATGGGATCCCAAATCCAATGGGATCTTCCCCAAATGCAGTGGGATCGGCCTTAAATCCAGCACTGATCATCCCCAAGTCCAGGTGGACCCCAAATTCAATAGGATCAGCTCCAAATTCAATAGGATTTTATATAAATCCAATGGGATCAGCCCCAAATCCATCAGGATCCCAAATCCAGCGGGATCACTGGGAAATCTCATGGGATCAACCCCCAAATCCAATGGGATCAACCCTAAATCCAGCATGATCATCCCCAAAACCCAGCAGGATCCCCAAATCCAATGGGATCAGCCCCATCCAGCACGTGACTGTCCCTGAATCCAATGGGATCCCAAATCCAGTAAGATTCCAAATGCAGAAAGGATTGACCCCCAAAAATCCAGCGGGATCTCAAAAGAGCGGGATCACTGGGGAATCCCATGGGATTGGCCCCAAATCCAGCGGGATCAGCCCAAATCCAGCAAGATCCCAAATCCAGCAAGATCCCAAATCCAATGGGATCAGCCTCAAATTCAGTGGGATCCCAAACCATGCAGGATCCCAAATCCAGAGAGGATTGCAGGAAAATTCCATGTGATCAGCCCCCAAATCCAGTGGGATCAGCCCTAAAATCAAATGGGATCAGACCCAAATCCTGTAGGATTAGCCCCAAAACTTTTGGGATCAGCCCCAAATCCAATGGGATCAATCCCACCGATATTCCCAGAATCCATTTCCCTCCCCCAAAAACCCAAAATTTTTTTGGATATTCCCACCGATATTCCCGGAATCCATTTCCCTCCCCGGGTCACCCTAAAAACCACAAAATCTTTTGGGATCGATATTCCTATCAATATTCCCAGAATCCATTTCCTTCCCCAGTGACCCCAAAAACCCCAAAATCTTTTGGGATCGATTTTCCCGGAAACAATTTCCTTCCCTGGTGACCCCAAAATTTTTTGGGATCAATATTCCCAGCAATATTACCAGAATCCATTTCTGTCCCCACTGACCCCCAAAAACCGCAAAATTTTTTGGTATCGCTATTCCCACTGATATTCCCAGAACCCATTTCCATCCCTGGTGGCCCCAAAACCCCAATTTTTGAGGGATTGTTTGAGATATTCCCAGCAATATTCCCAGAATCCATTTCCCTCCCAAAAAAACCCATTTTTTGGGGATTCTTTGGGATATTCCCACCGATATTCCCGGCATCCATGTCCCTCCCCAGTGACCCCAAAACCCCAAATTTTTTGGGATTTTTTGGGTATTCCCACCGATATTCCCGGCGTCCATGACCCGCAGGATTGTCCGGGCGCGATCTCGCGCGGCCTCGGGCAGAGAGGGAGAGTCCAAAAGTTCGGGGAAAGCGAGGCGGCCAAAATCTGGGAAACGGGGACACGGATCGGGGCTGGGGACACAGGGGGACAGGAGGGGACACAGGGGGGACCGGAGGGGACATTCCCAGAGAACACAGGGGGACAGGAGGGGACCTGGAGCCCTGGGGGACACTCCCCAGTGATCCCTGGGTAGCAGAAGGTGACAGGAGGGGACACGGGAGGACATTCCCGGTGGGACCTGGGATGACAGGAGGGGACAGCAGGGGACATTCCCAGAGAACATGGGGGGACAGGAGGCGACATTCCCCGTGATCCCCAGGGTGACAGCAGGGGACAAGAGGGACATGAAGGGACAGGAGGGGACCGGAGGGGACATTCCCGGTGATCCTTGGGGGACAAGAAGGGACACGGGGGGGCAGCAGCGACATTCCTGGTGATCCCCGAGTGACAGGAGGGGACATTCCCCGTCGCGACCTGGGGGGACAGGACGGGACAGCAGCGACATTCCGGTGGGACCTGGGGGACACAAGGGGACAGGAGGGGACATTCCCAGAGAACATGAGGGGACACGAGGGGACATTGCCGGTGATCCCTGGGGACAGGAGGTGACCGGGGTTGACAGGCTGGGACATTCCCGGTGATCCCTGGGGGACAGGAGGTGACACGAGGGGACATTTCCAATGGGACCAGGGGGACAGGCAAGGACAGGGCAGGACAGGAGGGGACATTCCCGGTGATCCCTGGGGGACAGGAGAGGACAGGGGGTGACAGCAGGACACAGCAGGTGACAGTAGGTGACAGCAGGCGACAGCAGGACCCAGCAGGTGACAGCAGCGACATCGGCGGTACCTGTCGCAGCACGGGCAGCGGCTCCCGGCCCATGGCCTGAGCGTCGTCACCGCTGCAGTCCAGGGGTGGCACAAACGGCGACACCGGGGGTGACACCGGAGGTGGCCCTGAGGGTGGCCCTGTCGGTGTCCCTTCTGCCCCCGCTGTCGCCTCGGCCGCCATGGCGGTGACGGCGGCGGTGGCGAAGCGCCAGGGGGAGGCGACACGGAGGGGACGGGACGGCAGAAAGGGGGCGGGAATTCGGGGTGGGAAAGGGAAATTCAGGGAAATTTGGGGGAATTTGGGGAAGGGATTTGGGGTTGGGAAAGGGAAAATCGGGAAAATTTGGAGGAAATGGGGAATGGGAGTTGGGGCAGAGAATTGGGGTTGGAAAATGAATAGTGGGGGAAAAAATCGGGAAAATTTGGGGTGGGAATTTGGGGTTGGGAAAGGGAAAACGGGGAAGGAATTTGGGACCGGAAAAGGGAAATTTTGGGGGAAATTGGGAGAGGGCATTTGGGTTGGAAAAGGGAAAATGGGGAAAATTTGGGGAATGGGAATTGGGGACCCCAAACTGGGAATGGGGACCCCAAACTGGGAGTGGGGAATTCAAGCCGGGAATGGGGATTCCCCTGTTTTAAATCCATATTTTAAGTAAGTCTTTTTGGAAATATTTGTATAAATACAAAATGTATAACGCAAAATAATTTTAATTTATTTTTAATTAATTCAATTTATCCAAAAAACATATAATTAAAACAGTTTCTTCTTTGGACTCAGTTTAAACCCATCAGGTGCCTCAGTTTCCCTGAGGAAATCCAATCCCAATCCCATCAATTATGTTAATCCCAGTAATCCCTATCCCATTATTCCAGTAATCCAAATAATCCTGTTAACCTCATAAATCCCATTCCCATTACGCCCAATAATCCAAATAATAAAAAAAACCTTAAATAATCAAAAAAATCTAAATAATCCAAATAATCCAAATTCCATTATCCTATTGAACCCATTAACCCAAATCCCAGTATCCCATCAATCCCATTATCCCATTAATCTCATTAATCCAAGTAATCCCATTATTCCAAATAATCCCATTAACCCAATTAATCCCATTAATCCCGTTAAACCCATTAAACCCATTAATTTAATTTTTCCCATTAATCCCATTATCCCAATCCCATTATTCCGGTGCCAGCCCCCAGCCGGGGGACCCCGAGTGTTCCCAAAATTCGAGATCCCACCCGGAGCCAGGCCCGGGTGAGATCAGGGGGACAGGACAGGGAGGGGACAGGGATAGGGAGAGGGACAGGGACAGATCCTGGGGACATGGGGACACCCTGGGAACATTGGGGATGTCCTGGACACCCTGGGGACAACTTGGGGACACCCTGGGGACACCTTGGGGACACTGAGGGGCCATGGCGCTCTCCAGGGTCAGTGTCCCCATGGAATTTCCTGGGCACGGGGGACACTGCAGGGATTCAAGGGTGTGGCACATCCTGGGGACATGGGGACACCATGGGGACACTGGGGATGTCCAGGACACTGTGGGGATACTGGGGACACCCTGGGGACACTCTGACACCGGTGGGGTGACACCAGGGAGCTACTGGGGACATGGGGACAACGGGACAGGGGACATGGGGACAGTGGGGGGATTGGGGACCATGGGAACTTTGGGAAGATTTGAGAGGATTGGGGTGACAGTGAGGACATTCAGGGGATTGGGGGCATTATGGGGACGTTGGGGACATTGGGGAACATTGGGGACATTGAGAGGGCTGTGGACAGTGGGGGGATAACTGGGGACATTGGGGACATTTGAGGATTTGGGACATTGGGGACATTGGGGACACTGTGGGGTGGAGGCTGACCGGGGGGTTGGGTGTTTGGTGGTGTGATTTTGGGATTTCGGGATTTGGGGATTTTGGGATTTGGGGACGTTGCCTGTTGGGATTTTGGGTGTTGAGTCTTGGATTTTGAGATGTTGAATGTTGGGAATTTCGGGATTTGGGGATTTTGGGATGTTGGGATGTGGGATTTTGGGATATTGGGATGCTGTGTATTGGAGTTGGGTGCTGGATTTGGGATGGGTCATTGGGATTTGGGATAGTGGGATTTTGGGATTTTGGGATGTTGAGTGCTGGAATTTCGGGGTGTTGGATTTGGGGATTTTGGGGTGTTAGGATTTTGGGATGTTGGGATTTGGGCTTGTTGGAATTTGGAACTTCGGGATGCTGGAATCCTGAGATGTTGGGATTTTGGGATGCTGAGATTTTTGAATACTGGGGAACTGAGGTTTGTGGATTTGGAGACTTGGGAATTTGGGATTTGGGGATTTTGGGAATCCGGGATTGCATTCTTGGAGTTCTGGAAGCAAATTTGGGAATCTGGGATTGGATTTTGGGAATTTGGGTGGGATTTTTTTAGGAATCAGGGGGAGAATTTCAGAATCTGGGATTGAAAAATCCCAAGATTTAGAGAAGCCGGAAATCCCAAGGATTTGAGCTGAAATTCCCAAGAATTGGAGGGGCTGGAATTCCCAAGGATTGGAGAAACTGGAATTCCCAAATGTTGGAGAAGCTGGAAATCCCAAATACTGGAGAAGCTGGAATTCCCAAAAATTGAAGGAGCCGGAATTCCCAAGGATTGGAGGAGCTGGAATTTCCAAGGATTGGAGGAACTGGAATTCCCAAGGATTTGAGCCGGAATTCCCAAAATTTGAAGTAACTGGAATTCCCAAATATTGGAGCTGGAATTCCCAAGGACTGGAAGAGCTGGAATTCCCAAGGGTTGGAGGAATTAGAATTCCCAAATATTGGAGGAACGAGAATTCCCCAATATTGGAGGAGCTGGAATTCCAAAGGGTTGGAGCTGGAATTCCCAAATATTGGAGGAACTGGAATTCCCAAAATTTGGAGGAGCTGGAATTCCCAACGGTTGGATAAACTGAAATTCCCAAAATTTGGAGGAGCTGGAATTCCCAAGGACTGGAAAAACCCCAAACCCAAAATTCCCCCAAATTCCCTCCTATCCCAAAAAAAACAATTCCAGTCACCGCTGGTCACTGTCCTTTATTTGGGAACACCTCCCTGAGGATGGGGGGACCTGCCCCGGAATTCCCAAAAAACAAAAAGTGCTGGATACCCCCGGAATGGGGAGGTGACATCGGGGGTGACATTAATTAGTGCCACGCCCTCGTTACGAGAATTCCTTGACGAACTTGGTGTAGAAGGCGCTGAGCTTTTCCAGGAGAATCTTCAGCTTCTCCGTGGGGGGCAGGATCGTCATCCTGGGCGGGAAAATATTCCCAAATATTCCCAAATATTCCCAAATGTTCACAAATGTTCACAAATATTCACAAATATTTCCGGGATTAAAAACAAAAAAAAAAAATCCCCCATTGGGAGAATCCAGAAATCCCAAAAGTTGTGGGCAAGCAGTGGGTGGGGATTTGGGAATTTGAGGGGATTTTGGGGATTTGGGGTGGGGGGATTTGGGAATTTGGGATTTGGGAATTTGGGGTGGGGAGATTTGGTTATTTGAGATGTGGGAGATGGGATTTGGGGTGGGAGAATGTGGGCATTTGGGAATTTGGGGGGATCTGAGAATTTGGGGGGATCTGGGAATTTGGGATGAGGGGATTTGGGATGAGGGCATTCGGGAATTTGGGGTAGGAGATGCCAGGAATTTGTGAATTCGGGGTGGGGAATTCCAAGTACAGGGATTTGGGGTGGGGATCCCAAGAATTTGGGAATTTGGAGTGTGGGATCCCAAGAACAGGGAATTTGGAATGGAGATCCTAAAATTTGGGGTGGGGGATCCTAAGAACAGGAAATTTGGGGTAGGGGGACTTGGGATGTGGCGATTTGGAAATTTGAGGGATTTGGAAACTGGGGATTTGGGGGGAATTGGGGGGTTGGGGAATTTGGGGTGTGGGCGATTTGGGATGTGAGGATTTGGGGATTTGTGATGGGGGAGATTTGGGAATTTTGGGTGGGGAGATTTGGGGATCTGGGAATTTGGGATATGGGAATTTGGGATTTGGGGGATTTGGAAATATGGGATGAGGGATTTGGGGATTTTGGATGGGGAATCCCAAGAATAGGGAATTTGGGGCAGGGGATGCCAAGAGCAAGAAATTTGGATGGGGAGCCCTAAAACAGAGAATTTGGGATGGGGGATCCTGGAAATGAGGAGTTTGGGGTGGGAATCCCAGAAACAGGGAATTTGGGGTGAGGGATCTCAAAACTAGGGAATTTGGGAAGAGGAATCCCAAGAACGGGGAATTTGGGATGGGGGATCCCAAGAACATGGAATTTGGGGTGGGGACCAGGAATTTGGAATGGGATCTCCCAAGAATAGGGAATTTGGGATGGGGGATCCCAAAACCAGGGAATTTGAGTGGATGATCCCAAAACCAGCAAATTTGGGGTAGAGATGGGGAATTTGGAATGGGGATCCCAAAACCAGGGAGTTTGGGTTTGGAGATTGTGGGGATGGGGCATTTGGGGTGGGTGATCCCAGGAATTTGTGAATTTGGGATGGGGGATCCCAAACCCAGGGAATTTGGGGTGAGGACAGGGAATTTGGGATGGAATCTCCCAGGAATTTGTGAATTTGGGATGGGGGATCCCAGGAATTTGTGAACTTGGGGTGAGGGATCCCAAAACCAGGAAATTTGGGGGTGGGGGACAACAAAAACAGGGAATTCAGGGCGGGGGATCCCAAACCCGGGGAATTTGTGGATTTGGGGTGGGGGAATCCCAGGAATTTGGGAATTTGGGGAGGGGGATCCCCGGCACCCACCGGAAGTGGAAGGTCCCCTCCTTCTGGCCGAAGCCGCTGCCCGGCACCACGCAGATCCCGGTCTCCTCCAGGAGCCGCATGCAGAAGAACATGTCCGGGGCCTGCTTCTTCTCCTGGGATTCGGGATCGGCAACGGGGTCGGAAAAACGGGATCCGACTCCACAGAGGGGCAGGGGATGGGCCCACACACCCCACATGGGATCGATCCCAAAAAGCCACAGAATTCCTGGGATCGATCCCAAAAAATCCCACAGTTCCTGGGATCAATCCCAAAAAGTCACAGAATTCCTGGGATCGATCCCAAAAAATCCCACGGTTCCTGGGATCGATCCCAAAAAGTCACAGAATTCCTGGGATCGATCCCAAAAAATCCCACAGTTCCTGGGATCGATCCCAAAAAGTGCTACAATTACTGGGATCGATACCAATGAATTCCACAATTCCTGGATTGATCCCAACAAATCACTAATTTCCTGGGATCAATCCCAAAAAGTTACAGAATTCCTGGGATTGATCCCAAATAATCTCACAATTACTGGGATCTATCCCAACGAATCCCAAAATTCCTGGTATTGATCCCAATGAATCCCACAAATCCTGGGATCAATCCAAATAAATCCCACAATTCCTGGGGTTGATTCAAAAAAATCCCACAAATCCTGGGATCAATCCCAATGAATCCCACACGGATCAGGATTGATCCCACCCCAGTTTTGATCCCATCCATCCCAGTTGGGATCCCATCCATCCCAGTTTGGATCCCGTCCATCCCAGTTTGTATCCCAGCGTTCCCAGTTCAGATCCCTGTGCTCCTTCTAGTACCTTTGCCACCACCAGTGTCTGCACCAGGATTTTGATGCTCCCAGTTTGGATCCCATCCATTTCCAGTTCAGATCCCATCCATTACCAGTTTGTATCCCACTGTTCCCAGTTTGGATCTCACCCATCCCAGTTTGCATCCCAGTGTTCCCAGTTTGTATCCCAGTGTTCCCAGTTCAGATCCCATCCGTTCCCACACCTTCACCACCGCCAGTGCGTGTGGCAGGAGGTCAATGGTCCCAGTTTGGATCCTACCCATTCCCACATCTCCCAGTTTGTATCCCAGTGTTCCCAGTATGGATCCCAGTGTTCCCAGTTTGTATCCCACTGTTCCCAGTTCAAATCCCGGTGTCCATTCCCGGTACCTTTGCAGCCGCCACAGCGCGGGGTGGGAGGTTGATGATCCCAGTTTAGATCCCAGTATTCCCAGTTTGGATCCCGCCCATCCCAGTTTGTATCCCAGCATTCCCAGTTTGTATCACAGCATTCCCAGTTCAGATCCAATCCATTCCCAGTTTGTATCCCAGTGTTCCCAGTTCAGATCCCATCCACTCCCATTTCTGATCCCGTCCGTTCCAGTACCTTTGCCGCCGCAGTCGAAGCTCCCAGTTTGGATCCCACCCATCCCAGTTCCCATCCCAGCGCTCCTGGTTCCCATCCCAGCGCTCCTGGTTCCCATCCCAGCGCTCCCAGTTCCCATCCCAGCGCTCCCAGCTCCCATCCCGGTGTTTGTTCCGGCACCTTTGCGGCCGCCACGGCGCGGGGCGGGAGGTCGATGCGGGGGAAGGAGTACATGGCCCCCTGCACGGGGTTGCAGTGGATCCCCGGCGTCTGGTTGAAAATCTCCTGCGTCATCCGCGCCTTCTCGGCCAGCGCGCCCAGCACCGCCTCCTTCTCCTGAAAAACAGTGGGAATCGTGTTCCACGGCATCCCAGCTCATCCCAGTTCATCCCAGCTCTTCCCAGCTCATCCCAGTTCACCCCAGTTCATCCCAATTCCATCCCATCCCACTGGCACACCATGCACTGCCTCCTTCTCCTGAAAAAGGGTGGGAACTCTACCTCAGGACATCCCAGTTCATCCGAGCTCATCCCATCCCATCCCATCCCATCCCATCCATCCCATCCCATCCCATCCCATCCCATCCCATCCCATCCCATCCCATCCCATCATTCCACCCCATTACCCCAGTACTCCATTACCCCATTAGGCATTATCCCATGGATTCCATCCCAGTCCCAATCCCAATCCCATTGATCCAAATCCCAATCCATACAGCCTGGAATTGCTTGTAGGATGGCTCTCTGGGTTTGGGAGGGTCCATGATCATGGATCCCATTATCCCATTGATCCTAATCTAAATCCATCGATCCTAATCCAAATCCCATCAATCCCAATCCCAATCCCATCCCATTCATCCCAATCCCAATCCCAATCCATACAGCCTGGAATCTCTCGTAGGACGGCTCTCCGGGTTTGGGCAGGTCCATGACCACAGATCCCATTACTCCATCAATCCCAATCCCATCCCATTGATCCCAATCCCATTTATCCAAATCCATACAGCCTGGAATCTCCCATAGGACGGCTCTCCGGGTTTGGGAGGGTCCATGACCATGGATCCCATTATCCCATCAATCCAATTGATCCCAATCCCATTGATCCCAATCCCATTGATCCCAATCCCATGGATCCAAATCCCAAGGATCCCAATCCTTCTCTGTACAGCCTGGAATCTCTCGTAGGACGGCTCTCCGGGTTTGGGCGGGTCCATGACCACAGATCCCATTATCCCATGGATCCCAATCCCAATCCCTCGGATCCCAATCCCATTTATCCCGCTCCATACAGCCTGGAATCTCTCGTAGGACGGCTCTCCGGGTTTGGGCGGGTCCACGACGGCGTCCAGGACCATCTGTCCGAGCACGGGCGGGCACAGGCGCACCGACACCAGCTTGGAGAGCTCGGCCTTCACCTCGGGGTGCATGTTCACCACCTCCACGTAGCCGCCCCGCAGGCCGCACCTGCGGGAATCGGGAATCGCACCCGGATCGGGAAGGGGATCCAGGGGTGGGAGTTTGGGATGGGATCTGTGGGTGGGATACATGGATGGGATCCACGGATGGGGCTTGGGATGGGATCCGTGGATGGGGTTTGGGAGGGGATCTGTGGGTGGGAGTTTGGGATGGGATCTGTCGGTGGGATCTGGGGGTGGGATCCAGGGATGGGATCCATGGATAGGATCCAGGGATGGGATCCGTGTATGAGGGTTTGGGATGTGTGGGTAGGAATCCATGGATGGAACTCTTGGATGGAACCTATGGATGAGCATTTGTGTTGGGAATCCATGGATGGGAACCTATGGAGACGGACCCATGGATGGGTTCATGGATGGGATCCATAGATGGGAACCTATGGATGAGACCCATGGATGGGGACTTGGGATGGGATCCATGAAATGGGAGTTTGGGATGGGATGCATGGATGGGGATTTGGGATGGGATCCATGGATGGGGATTTGGGATGGGATCCATGGATAGGGATTTGGGATGGGATCCATGGATAGGACAGGGCATCCATGGAATCTCCACATCCACGTCCAGGGGATCCACGGGGTGGTGGCACCTCCGTCCCCAATCCATGACATCCATGACAATCCATGACATCCATGACCCCAATCCATGACAATCCACGACATCCATGACATCCATGACATCCATGACATCCATGACCCCAATCCATGACAATCCATGACAATCCATGACATCCATGACATCCATGACAATCCATGACATCCATGACCCCAATACATCCACGCTCATCCACCACCCCAATCCCACCCTGGAACACCCATGTGCTGGTGGCATCTCTATCCCTCCACCCTCCCCGCCCCATCCTGAGCTCCCTTGGGACCCGGGAGGTGCCGATCCCGGAATTCCCAGGAATTCCCAGCACTCACTCCCCCATGAATCCCTTGGAGATGGAGTGGAACGAGGCCAGCTCCACGTCCTCGGCGTAGGGCGGCCCCATCTCCTTCAGCACCTTCTTGAACGAGTAGAAGGCCGAGCCCTCGGCGTAGACGTTGTCCTGGTACACCTGGGGGGGGAATCCCTGGAATTCCAGCCTTTTTCTGGGAATGGGGGACACCCCCAGGTCACCTCCCACTCACCTCGTCGGCCATGAGGAAAAGTTTCTCCTCGTAGGCGAACTTGATGACGGCCTCGATGCACTCGCGGCTCTGCACCTGGCCTGGGGACAGCCAGAGGGGACATGGGGACACTGCAACTGGGGGGGCCCAGTCTGGCCACGGGGTCCCAGTCCAGTCCTGGGGTCCCAGTCCTGAGTTCACAGTCCGTGCTGGTATCCCAGTCCAGCCCAGAATTCTGAGTTCAGGCATCGGTCCCCAGTCCAGTTTTAGTTTCCCAGTCCAGCCCAGAGGTCCCAGTCCAGTCTTAGGTTCCCTACACTGGGTCCCAGTTCAGCCTCAGGATCCCAGTCCAGATTCAGGGTCCCCATATCCCAGTCTATGGATCAAAGGTCAGTTTTGGGGTTGCCATCCCACCCCAGAATCCCACTCCAGGTCTTCTCCCATGGATTCCATCCCACTCCAGGTGTCCCATCCCATGGATCCCACACCATCCCATGGATCCCATCCCATGGATCCCATCCCATGAATCCCATTTTAAGGATCTCATCCCATCCCATCCCATAGATCCCATCCCATGGATCCCATTTTAAGGATCCCATCTCATCCCATCCCATGGATCCCGTTTTAAGGACCTCATCCCATCCCATCCCATGGATCCCATCCCATCCCATGGATCCCATCCCATCAATCCCATGGATCCCATCCCATATATCCCATTCCATGAATCCCATCCCACAGATCTCATCCAATAGATCCCATCCCATAGATCCCATCCCATGGATCCCATGTTAAGGATTCCATTCCATCCCACCCCATGGATACCATCCCATCAATCCCATGGATCCCCTCCCATGGATCCCATCCCATATATCCCATATATCCCCTCCCATCAATCCCATGGATCCCATCCCATAGATCCCATCCCATGGATCCCACCCCATGAATCCCATTTTAAGGATCGCATCCCATCCCATCCCATCCCATCCCATCCCATCCCATCCCATCCCATCCCATCCCATCCCATCCCATCCCATCCCATCCCATCCCATCCCATCCCATGGATCCCATTTTAAGGATCCCATCCCTTCCCATTGATCCCATTTTAAGGATCCCATCCCATCCCACCCCATGGATCCCATCCCATGGAATCCATCCCATCCCATGAATCCCATCCCATGGAATCCATCCCATCCCACTGATCCCACCCTATGGATCCCACCCCACAGATCCCATCCCATTCCCTGGATCCCATCCCACGGATCCCATCCTATCCCACAGATCCCATCCCACCCCATGGATCCCATCCCATCCCCTGGATCCCACCCCATGGATCCCATCCCACCCCACAGCCCCCGTCCCCGTCCCGCCCCCGTTACCGGTGGGGTTGCCGGGGTTGATGATGCACAGCACGCGGGGGCTGCAGCGCTGCCGGCCCTCGGCCACCGCCCGGCGCAGCTCGGCCACGTCCAGCGCCCAGCAGCGCTCCTCGGCCAGGTAGTAATTCACCTGCACGGCCTCCAGCTCGGCCAGCGCCGCCGAGTACAGCGGGTACTGCGGGATGGGGATCAGCACCCCCGTGCGCGACACGCCCGAGCCCGTCACCAGCAGCTTCAGGATGTTCTGGGGACACAGGGGACAGTCAGGGGACAGAGAGGGGACAGGATGGCATGGGGATGGGGACCAGCACCCCGTCACCAGCAGCTTCAGGATGTTCTGGGGACACAGGGGACAGTCAGGGGACAGTCAGAGGACAGAGAGGGGACAGGATGGCATGGGGATGAGGATCAGCACCCTGTCACCAGCAGCTTCAGGGACGTTCTGGGGACACAGGACAGTCAGGGGACAGTCAGGGGACAGAGAGGGGACAGTCAGGAGACAGCCTGAGATGGGGATGGGGATCAGCACCCCGTCACCAGCAGCTTCAGGACGTTCTGGGGACACAGGGGACAGTCAGGGGACAGTCAGGGGACAGTCAGGGGACAGTCAGGGGACAGCCTGGGATGGGGATCAGGACATCGAGGGGACAGTGAGGGCACGGGGAGAGGTGGGGATTGGGAGATTGTGGGGACATCGTGGGGACATCGTGGGGACATGGGGTTGGTGAGAGGACAGGTTGGGTGGGGATCAGGACATTGTGGGGACAGTGAGGGGACAGTGAGGGGACAGGATAGGCTGGACTTCAGCAGATTGTGAGGACTATCATGGGGACAGTGAGGGGACAGTATGGGATGGGAATCAGGGACACCAGAGGGACACCATGGGGACAGTGTGCGGTGGGAATCAGGACATTGAGGGCACAAGTTGCAGTGGACATCAGGACATCAGGGACATCATGGGGACATCACGGGGACATCATGGGGACATGGGGATGATGAGGGGACAGGTTAGGGTGGGAATTGGGACATTGAGGGGACAATCGAGGACAGATGGCGTGGGGATCAGGACATCGCAGGGACAGTGAGGGGACAGGATGGGGTGGACATCAGGACATCATGGGGACATCATGGGGACAAGAGGATGATGAGGGGACAAGTTGGGTGCGAATCAGGAGATCGTGGGGACAATCAGAGGGACAGCGAGGGGTGGGAATGGGGAGATTGTGGGGACATCATGGGGACATTGTGGGGACAGAGAGAGGGGACAGCAGGCACTGGCAATCAGGAGATTGTGGGGACAGAGAGGGGACAGCGTGTGGGTGGGAACGGGGACAGGATGGGCACAAAGAGGGGACAGGCTGCTGGGGCACAGGGACATCTTGGGGACTCTATGCGGACACGGGGACATCACGGGACATGGCTGGGGTGGGAATGAGGACACCACGGGGACATCAGGGGACATCACGGGGACATGCTGGGGACAGGGGACAGCGAGAACAATGCAGGCACAGCAACTTGGGGACAGCCAAGTGACGTGCAGACACGGGGACAACGAGGGGACAACGAGGGGACAACGCGGGGACAACGAGGGGACAACCCAGCGGCACCATCACCACGGCAACCCCTCGGCCTTGGTGACAACGAGGGAGCCGGCACTGTCCCCAAGGAGGGAGCTGGCACTATCCCCAAGGAGGGAGCTGGCACTGTCCCCAAACCGGAGCTGGCACTGTCCCCAAGGAGGGAGCTGGCACTGTCCCCAACGGGGGAGCTGGCACTGTCCCCAAACCGGAGCTGGCACTGTCCCCAAACCGGAGCTGGCACTGTCCCCAAGGAGGGAGCTGGCACTGTCCCCAGCGCGCCGTGGGGACACCAAGGACGCGCCACCTCCCCCGGGGACCGGCGCCAGCAGCGCCACAAAGGTCCCTTTGTCACCGAGCACCGTGGGAACGGCCGGGGGGTGGCACCGCGCCCGGGATGGGGGTGGTGTCACCCATGTCACCCGTGTCACCGGCGCCACCCGGTGTCGCCGTACCACGATGGCGTCGCTGGCGCCCGTCGACAGGAAGATGTCGTCGGCGCGGGCGGGGATGCCGCCGTCGCGGCGCTCGATGTAGCGCGCCACGTTCTCCCGCACCATCTGTATCCCGGGGCTGGCGCTGTACGACCCTGAGGGGACAGCCGGGTGTCACCCCCAGGCCGGTGTCACCCCGCGGTGTCCCCGGAGGTGACACCCACCCGCGCTCTGGCCGCCGCACGCCTCCAGCAGGCGCTGCGCTCGCTCCTTGGCGTCGCTGGGCAGGGACGCGTCCTTCATGAGCTCCGGGCAGAGGCAGAGCGCGGTCACCTGCGGGGACAGGGGGGTGACAGGGGGGTGACAGCGAGGGGACAGCCGGGGGACAGCCGGGGGTGGCCGTACCTGGCGCAGGAAGGTGATGGGCTGCTGGCCCATGGCGTGCGCGTCACCGATGTTCGCCTTGATCACCTCGGTGAAGGGTTTGGGGACACCCTGAGGGACAGAGGGGACAGCGATGGGGACGGGGACAGGGTGGGGACAGGGACAGGGTGGGGACAGGGACAGGGACAGGGACAGACACGGGGACAAAGAGGGAAAGGAAGGACGGGGAGAGGGACAAGGTACAGGGATGGGGGCAAAGGACAACAATGGAGACAGGGACAGTCAGGGACAGGGACAGAGATGGGGGACAGGGACAGGGACAAGGACAGCGACACAGTGACAGCAACAGTGACACGGTGACAGTGACAGTGACAGTGACATTGACACTGACACAGTGACAGTGACAGTGACACAGTGACACAGCGGCAGCGACAGTGACAGTGACAAAGTGACAGTGACAGTGACAAAGTGACAGCGACAGCAACAGTGTCACAGTGACAACGAAACAGTGACAGTGACACAATGACAGTGACAGTGACACAGTGACAGCAACAGTGACACAGTGACAGTGACACACTGATAGTAACAGTGGCAGTGACACAGTGACAGTGACAGTGACAAAGTGACAATGAAACAGTGACAGTGACACAATGACAGTGACAGTGACACAGTGACAGTGACAATCAAGGGGTCACGACTCTCCTGTCCCCACCCAGGGTCACCCCCGAGTGCTCCCTGAGTGCCACCAGCCGAGTGACGTCACCCCCGTGTCCCTTCCCTGGGGATACCTTGGGGACACCTTGGGGACACTTTGGGGACACTTTTGGGACACCTTGGGGACACTTTGGGGACACTTTGGGGCCAGCCTGGCACGGTGACAGCGCTGTCCCCACCCCCCAGCGCCACCTCCCGCCGGACTTTGGCCACCGCGGGTGGCACCGCCCCCAGCGTGTCACCCGTGTCACCCGGTGTCACCCCTGCCACCACCGTGTGTCCCCAAACCCCGCCCAAAAAAGGATCCCAGGTGAGAGCAGGGACAGAGGGACCCTGATTTTGGGGGGGTCCTGGAATTTGGGGGGTCCTGGGGGGATAAAATCCATTTTTTGGGGAGTAAAAAAAAACCAAACCATTTCTGGGAGAAAAAATCCACTTTTTTGGGGAAAAAATTCCTGTTTTGGGTAAAAAAAATTCCCTTTTGTGGGGAAAAAAAATCCTTTTTTGGGGTAAAATCGCTTTTTTTGAAGGAAAAATCCCTTTTTGGGGGTAAAATTTGTTTTTTGGGGTGGGCAAAATCAATTTTTTTGGGAAAAAATGTCTTTTTTGGGATAAAACTCCTTTTTTGGAGATTAAACCCAGTTTTGGGGGTTAAAACCCCTTTTGGGATAAAGTCTCTTTTTTGGGGAAAAACCTTTTTTTTTGTGAAATAAAACCCCATTTTTGGGGGAAATCCCTTTTTTGGGTAAAACCCTTTTTTAGGGGATAAAACCAATTTTTGGGGGAGTAAAATCCATTTTTTGGGAAAAAAATCTTTTTTGCTGGGGTAAAATCCCTTTTTTTGAGGAAAAAAAATTTTTTTGGGGGAAATATATATATTATTATTTTGCTATCCCGATTTTGGGGATGATATCCCTATTTTGGGGGGTTATCCCGATTTTGGGAGGGGTCATCCCGATTTTAGGGGTATTACCCCGATTTTTGGGGGGATTATCCCGATTTTGGGGAGATTATCCCGATTTTTGGGAATTATCCAGATTTTGGGTGGATTATCCCGATTTGGGGGGGGTTGTCCCGATTTTTGGGGGAGTTATCCCGATTTTGGGAGGATTATCCGATTATTGGGATTTTATCCGGATTTTGGGGGGGATTATCCCGATTTTGAGTGGGTTTATCCAGTTTTTTGAGGTTTTATCCCGATTTGGGGGGGTGTATCCCGATTTTAGGGGGTTCTCCCCATTTTGAGGTTGAAATCTCGGTTTTTGGGTGACTATCCCGATTTTGGGGTGAATTACCCCGATTTTGGGGTGAATTACCCCGGTTTGGGGGTGATTTATCCCGATTTTGGGGAATTCTCCCGATTTTAGGGGTTATCCCGATTTTTGGGAGGAGTATCCCGATTTTAGGGGTTTTATCCCGGTTTTGGGGGTTTTATCCCGGTTTAGGGGTTTTATCCCGGTTCAGGGTCGGGTTATCCCAGTCCGGGACAAGCTGTCCCAGTTCCCGGCTGCTTCTCCCAGTTCAGTGTCACGTTCTCCCGCTCCAGGACGAGTTTTCCCGGTTCCCGGGTGTTATTCCCGGTTCGGGATCGAGTTTCCCGGTTCAGGACAACTTGTCCCGGTTTTTGGGGGGCTGGTCCCAGTTCGGGATCGCTTTTCCCGGTTCGGGGGTCGCTTTTCCCCGGTTCACAGCCCAGTCCCTCCCGGTCCGGACTGGGTGTCTCGGTTCCCCAGGGCTGTTCCCGGTTCGGGATCGCGTTTCCCTGTCCAGGACAAGTTGTCCCGGTTCCCGGGTGTTATTCCCGGTTCGGGATCGCGTTTCCCGGTCCAGGACGGGTTTTCCCAGTCCGGGACAACTTGTCCCAGTTCCCGTTTGCTGTTCCCGGTTCAGGGCCGGGTTGTCCCGCTCCAGGACAAATTGTCCCGGTTTCCGTGGACTATTCCCGGTTCGGGATCACTTTTCCCGGTTCAGGATCGGATTATCCCAGTCCGGGACAAGCTGTCCCGGTTCCCGGGGCTGTTCCCGGTTCTCCCAGTCCGGGAAAAGTTGTGCCGTTTTTTTGTTCCCGGTTCGAGATTGCTTTTCCCAGTTCAGAGTCGGATTCTCCCTGTCCAGGACAACTTGTCCCGGTTCCCGCGGGCTATTCCCGGTTCGGGATCTCTTTTCCCGGTCCAGGACAACTTGTCCCGGTTCCCAGGTGCTGTTCCCGGTTCGGGATTTCTTTTCCCACTTCCCCCCCGACTCCCCCTCTCTGCCCCGCTCCATTATCACTATTACTATTACGAATTATTATTTTTGGGGTGTTCGGGGTTTTTTCCCGGTACCTTCCGCAGCTCCTGCTCGATCTCCAGGGCCCGGAGGACGATGGGGCCGCGCACCGCGTACTCCACGCGGCGGATGGCGGGGTTCATCGAGTCGGGGGTCAGCACCCGGCCCCGCCGGACGCCCCCGGCCGCCGCCGCCGCCGCCGCCGCCGCCATCGCCAGGAGCCTGCGGGGCCGCAGCGCCCTCAGCGCCCGCATCGCGACAGCGCCGCTATCGCGACAGCGCCGGCACCATCCACCCCCCCACTCCACCCCCAAAAAAACTTATAATAATGAAAAACCCGGAGAAATCCAAAGAGTTGCTCTCACAGCCCAACACACAAGAGATCGGAGGGAGCGGTGCAGCGGCTCCGCGAGGGGCAACGGGCAACGGGCAACGGGCGGAGGGCAACGGGCGGCGGGGGCGGGGAGGGCACGTGCGCGGGGACGGAGGGGACAGGGGTGGCACCGGGGGCAAAAGGCACCCGGGACAGCGGGGACAGGGACAGGGGTGGCAGCGGGACGGGAGGGGACAAAAGGCACCGGGGATGGGACATCGGGGACACGGAAAGGGATGACACCGGGACACCGGGTATTGTGGTGGCACCGGGAAAGGGGGGACAAACCACACCGGGGATGGGACACGGGGGATGGGCAGGTGGCGGCGGGGACAGCGGGGACAGGGAAAGGGGTGGCATCGGGACACTGGGAAAGGGAGGCAGCGGGACGGGGGGTGACAAAAGGCACCGGGGACGGGACACTGGGGACAACGGGGACAGGGAAAAGGAAACGGGTGGCACCGAGAGCAAAAAACACTGGGGGCAAAAGGCACCGGGGACAGCGGGGACAGGGACAGGGGTGGCACCGGGACACTGGGAAAGGGGCGGCACCGGGGGCAAAATGCACCGGGGGTAGGACACCGGGAATGGGACGGGGGATGGGGCAGGTGACAGCGGAGACAGCGGGGACAGGGACAGGGGTGGCACCGGGACACTGGGAAAGAGGTGGCACCGGGACAGGGGGTGACAAAAGGCACCAGGGACGGGACATGGGACACCGGGAATGGAGCAGGTGGCACCGCGGACAGGGACAGGGACAGGGGTGGCATCGGGACACTGGGAAAGGAGTGGCACTGGGACACAGAATTGGGGCGGTACCGGGAAATTGGGGGGACAAACCCCACCGGGAATGGGACACCGGGGACAATGGGACAGGGAAAAGGAAAGGGGTGACACCGGGACACTGGGAAAGGGGTGGCACCGGGGGTGGGACACCGGGAATGGGATGGGACACCGGGAATAGGGGGAGAAACGACACTGGGGATGGGACAGCGGAACGGGACTCTGGGGACAATGGGGACAGGGGAAAAGGAGAGGGGTGGCACAGGGACACTGGGAAAGGGGTGGCACCGGGGCAAGAGACACCGAGGGCAAAAGGCACCGGGGACAGCGGGGTCAGGGACAGGGAAAGGGGTGGCACCGGGACAGAGGGGACAAAGGCACCGGGGGAGGGGACAGCGACACTGGGAATTGGGGTGGCACCGGGGAAAGTGGGGGAGAAACCACACCGGAATGGGACACTGGGGACAGGGACAGGGAAAACGAAAGGGGTGACACCGGGACACTGGGAAAGGGGGTGGCACCGGGAAAAGGGGGACAAACCACACCGGGAATGGGACACTGGGGACAGGGACAGGGACAGGGGACAGAGACAGGGGTGGCACCGGGGATGGGACACCGGGAATAGCGGGGGACAAGCGACATCGGGAATGGGACAGCAGGAATGGGACACTGGGGACAGCGGGGTCCGGGAAAGGCGGAGACAAAAGGCACCGGGAATGGGACAATGGGGACAGCGGGGACAGGGACACCGGGAAAGGGGTGGCAGCGAATGGGACACCGGGAGTGGGACACCGGGAAAGCGGGGGAGAAGCACACCGGGAATGGGACACGGGATGTGACACTGGGGATGGGCAGGTGGCACCGGGGACAACGGGGACAGGGAAAGGGGTGGCACCGGGGATGGGACACCGGGAATGGGCAGGTGGCACCGAGGACCGAGCAGTGACACCGGCACTGAGACTGGGAACGGGGTGGCACTGGAATGGGACACTGGGAATGGGGGTGACACCGGGACAGGGGACACAGGGAGTGGGGTGGCACCGGGAAGGGGACACCGGGAGTGGGTGGCACTGGGGACACCGGGAATGGGGGTGGCACCGGGAAGGGGACACCGGGAGTGGGTGGCACTGGGGACACCGGGAGTGGGGGTGACACCAGGAACAAAGGACACCGGGCACGAGGGTGGCACCGGGCAATGGGGGGGTGGCGTTGAGGACAACGGGCACCGGTGACAACGGGCACTGAGCAGGGGGTGGCACCGGGGCCGTGTCACCCCCGGGTTGGGGACAGGCGACACTGGGGGGCGGAGGGACAGGAGATGTGAGAATTTGGGATCACAGACCCACCCCCCCAAAATGTCCCAAAAATGTCCCAAAATGTCCCAAAATGTCCCCAATGCCCCGCTCACATGGCCCCCCCAGCGGCGCCAACCGCCACGCCCGCGCTGGCCACGCCCCTCGCTGTCAATCAACACGGAGACCACGCCCACTCGACGCTGATTGGCTGAGGGCAGAGGGGCGTGGCCGGAAGGATCCAAATGCGGCGCGGGGGGGGAGAGATCGATGTGGGACCCCCCCCAATATTGGGGTCTCAATGGATTCTCCCATTGAGGGACGGAATTGGGGGGGCCCAAAAATCCCCAAATCTCATTTGGGGACCCCCAAAAAAATCCCCAACGCTCATTTGGGAACCCCCTAAAAATCCCCCCAAAAAATCCCCCAAACCCCTCATTTGAGGGACCCCCAAAAAATCCCTCAAACCCTCATTTGGGGACCCCCAAAAAAATCCCCAAAAATCCCCTAAACCTCATTTGGGGGACCCCCCAAAAATCCCCTAACGCTCATTTGGGGACCCCAAAAAATCCCCCCAAAAATCCCCAAACCTCATTTGGGGACCCCCAAAAAATCCCCAACGCTCATTTGGGGACCCCCAAAAAATCCCCCAAAAATCCCCAAACCTCATTTGGGGACCCCCAAAAAATCCCCAAACCTCATTTGGGGACCCCCAAAAAATCCCCACCGCTCATTTGGGGACCCCAAAAATCTCCCATAGGGATCCCAGAAAATTCCCACCCTCATTTGAGGACCTCAAAAATCAGCCCCCAAAATCCCCAACCCTCATTTAGGGACCCCAAAAATCTCCCATAGGGGCCCCCAAAAATTCCCAAAGCTCATTTAGGGTCCCCAAAAATCCCCTCATAGACCTCAACTCTCATTAAGGGACCCCAAAAATTCTCCCTAATTTAGGATCCCCCAAATCCCCTTTTAGGATCCCCCAAATCCCATTTAGGATCCCCCAAAACCCATATCCCCCTAAATTCCCATTATAGGATCCCCCAAATTCCCCCATTTAGGATCCCCTTAATCCCATTTAGGGTCCCCCAAATCCCATTTAGGATTTCCCCAAATCCCATTTTCCCCCCAAATTCCCCCTTTTAGGATCCCCAAATCCCATTTCCCCTAAATTCCCCCTATTTATGATTCCTCAAATTCCATTTCCCCCATTTAGGATCCCCAAATCCCATTTTCCCTATAAATTCCCCTTTTAGGATCCCCTAAATCCCATTCCCCCCTCTTAGGATCCCCAAAATCCCATTTTTCCCTTTTAGGATCCAATAAATTCCCCCATTTAGGATTACCTAAATCCAATTTAGGATTCCCCAAATCCCATTTATCCCCTAAATTCCCCTTTTAGAATCCCTTAAATCCCATTTTTCCATTTATGATCTCCTAAATCCCATTTCCTCTCATTTAGGGTCCCCTAAATCCCATTTAGGATCCCCCAAATCCCATTTAGCATCCCCAAAATCCCATTTCCCTCCTAAATTCCCTTTTTAGATTCCCTAAATCACATTTTTCCATTTGGGAACCCCCCAAATCCCATTTCCACCCTAAATTCCCCATTAAGGATCCCCCTAAATCCCATTTTTCCTCCATTTAGGGATCCCACAAGTCCAATTTAGGATCCCCAAATCCCATTTAGGATCCCCCTAAAATCCCATTTCCCGACTTAAATTCCCCCTTTTAGGATCCCCCAAATCCCATTTTCCCCCATTTAGGATCCCCGAAATCCCATTTTTTCCTCCATTTAAGATCCCCCAAATCCCATTTTCTCCTAATTTCCTCATTTAGGATCCCCTAAATGCCATTTTGGCATCCCCAAATCCCATTTCCCCTAAATTCCCCATTTAGGATCCCCCAAATCCCAAATTCCCCTTTTTAGATTCCCTAAATCCAGTTTCCCCTTTTTAGGATCCCCCCAAATCCAATTTAGGATCCCCTAAATCCCATTCCCCCTAAATTCCATTTAGAATCCCCCCAAATCCAATTTAGGATCCCCTAAATCCCATTTTCTCTCATTTAGGATCCCCTAAGTCCCATGTCCGACTTAAATTCCCCCTTTTAGGATCCCCTAAATCCCATTTCCCCCTAAATCCCCATTTAGGATCCCCCAAATCCCATTTTCCCTATAAATTCCCCTTTTAGGATCCCCATCCCATTTTCCCTTTAGGATCAAATAAATTCCCCCATTTGGGATTACCTAAATCCAATTTAGGATCCCTCAAATCCCATTTAGCATCCCCAAATCCCCATTTCCCCCTAAAATTCCCATTTTGGGATCCGTAAATCCCCCATTTAGGATCCCCCCAAATCCAATTTTAGGATCCCCTAAATCCCATTTTCTCTCATTTAGGATCCCCTAAGTCCCATGTCCGACTTAAATTCCCCCTTTTAGGATTCCCTAAATCCCATTTTCCCCCTAAATTCCCATTTTAGGATCCCCTAAATCCCCGTTTAGGATCCCCCCAAATCCATTTCTGCCCCGAATTCCCATTTAGGATCCCCCAAATCTCAAATTCCCCCATTTAGGATCCCCCTAAATCCCAGTTTCCCCCCTTTCTAGGATCCCCAAATCCCAATTTAGGATCCCCCAAGTCCCAAATTCCCCATTTAGGATCCCCCCAAATCCCCAAATTTCCCCTTCTAGGATCCCCCTAAATCCCATTTAGGATCCCCCAAATCCCAAATTCCCCCTTCTAGGATCCCCTAAATCCCATTTAGGATCCCCCAAATCCCAAATTCCCCTCTAGGATCCCCTAAATCCCCATTTAGGATCCCCCAAATCCCAAATTCCCCCTTCTAGGATCCCCTAAATCCCATTTAGGATCCCCCAAATCCCAAATTCCCCCTTCTAGGATCCCCTAAATCCCATTTAGGATCCCCCAAATCCCAAATTCCCCTTTCAGGATCCCCCCAAATCCTCCCCCCACGCCCTTCCCGCCCTCAAGTGGATTTTTTAGGACCGCCCTCTCCCTTATCATTCCCTTTCCAGCACCCCAAAAACCCCCAAAAAACCCCCAAACCAGCTCCCACTCCCTTTCCCCACCCCCCGCCCGGGGGTCCCTTTTTGGGGTTTTTTTTGGGGTGGCGTTTTGGGGTTTTTGGGGTCACCCTAAAACGAGCTCTGACCTTCGCCTGCAGCTGCCGCGGGACCCGAAATAGAAACGGGACTGGGGGAGGGAGGGTTTGGGATTTTGGGGGCCCTGCCCTCATAAAGGGCCACCCCAAAAAATTTTTTAAAAAATTAAAAAGTTTTGGGGTGCGGCGGGGTTTGTTGTAGGGTGGGGATTTGGGAATTTTTTGGGGTTTGTAAAGGTCCCGGTTTGGGGTTTTGAGGGTTCTGTTTGGGATTTGGGGGTTCTGAAAAGTTCTCTGTGGGTTTGGGGGGTCCTGAAATCCCAAATGTGGGTTTGGGGGCTCCCAAAATCCCAAATATAGATTTAGGGGCTCCCAAAATCCCAAATGTGAATTTGGGGCGTCCTAAAACGTTCCTGTGGGATTTGGGGGATCCCCCAAGCCCCAAATGTGGTTTAGGGGATCCCAAAACGTTCCTGTGGGATTTCGGGGGTTCCTAAAACCCCAAATGTGGATTTGGGGGTTCTCAAAATCCCAAATGTTGATTTAGGGGATCCCAAAACCCCAAATGCGAATTTGGGCGTCCCTGATCCCACCCAGTCTGGATTTGGGGGTTCCCAAAACCCTAAATGTGAATTTGGGGGATCCCCAGAATTTCCTTGTGTGGATCTGGAGATCCCAAAACCCCAAATACGAATTTCAGGGTTCCTAAAATCCCAAATACAGATTTAGGGGATCCCTAAAATCCCAAATGTGGATTTAGGGGATCCCCAAAATTTCCCAGCGTGGATTTGGGGATCCCAAAATCCCAAATGTGGATTTAGGGGATCCCAAAACCCCAAATGTGAATTTGGGGGTCTCTGATCCCACCCAGTCTGGATTTGGGGCGTCCCAAAACCCCAAATATGGATTTAGGGGTTTCCAAAATTTTTCTATGGGATTTGGGGGTTCCCAAAACCCTAAATGTGGATTTAGGGGATTCTGAAACCCCAATTGTGGATTTAGGGGATCCCCAAACCCTAAATGTGAATTTGGGGGATCCCCAGAATTTCCCTGTGTGGATCTGGAGGTCCCAAAACCCCAAATACGAATTTAAGGGTTCCTAAAATCCCAAATATAGATTTAGGGGATCCCAAAATCCCAAATGTGGATTTAGGGGACCCCAAAACTTTCCTGTGGGATTTGAGGGGTCCCAAAATCCCAAATCTGCATTTAGGGGATCCCAAAACCCCAAATGTGGATTTAGGCGACCCCAAAAGTTCCCAGTGGGATTTGGAGATCCCAAAATCCCAAATGTGGATTTAGGGGATCCCCAAAATTCCCAGTGGGGTTTGAAAATCCCAAAACTCTAAATGTGAATTTGGGGGATCCCCAAAATTTCCAGTGTGGATTTGGGGTCCTAAAACCCCAAATACGAATTCAGGGGTTCCCAAAATCCCAAATGTGGATTTAGGGCTTCCCAAAATCCCAAATATGAATTTGGGTATCTCAAAAGTTCCTTGTGAGATTTGGAGATCCCAAAACCCCAAAGGTGGATTTGGGGCATCACAAAACCCCAAAATGTGGATTTAGGGGATCCCCAAAATTTCCTGTGAGATTTGAGGGTCCCAAAACCCCAAATATTAATTTGGGGCTCCCTGCCCCCACCCTCCCCCCCAGTGTGGATTTGGGGTCCCCAAAATTTTTCAGTGGGATTTGAGGATTCCAAACCCCCCAATAAATATTTGGGGTCCCCAAAAGTTCTCAATGGGATTTTGGGGGTCCTGGAGACCCCATTTAGGATTTGGGGGTTTCCAAAACCCCAAATGTGGATTTAGGGGATCCCCAAAATTTCCCCGTGAGATTTGGGGGTCCCAAAACCCCAAATAGAAATTTGGGATCCCAAAATGTGAATTTTTAATGACCCCCCATCCCCTCCACCCATTTTGAAACCCCCAAAAAATTTTTGGGTGACCCCAAAACCCTTTTTTACCCCAAAAAACAAAACCACAACCACACCAAACCTGCTGCAAAAATCCGACCCCGGTTTTTTGGTTTTTTAGTGGGACAAAAGGGACAAAAAGTGACAAATTCTGAGGAGGGGGGTGGTGACAAAACATTTGGGGTGAGCCCAAAAAATTGGAGGCGACCCCAAAAATTTGGGGTCACATGAGGCGACAGCAGCGCTGCTTTTCGGGGGGCGCGTCGTCGAGCGGCGCCGTGAGGCGGAGCAGGGGCGGGTCCCCGATGTCCCCAAGGGTGTCCCCAGTGTCCCCAGGGGTGTCCCCAGTGTCCCCAAGGCGGGTTTTGGGGCTGTTTTGGGATTTGGCGGCCGCCCGGAGCCGTTTGAGGTCGGCCAAGGTGTGGGGGTGGCTTTTGTCACCGTGAGGGGACGCCGGGGACGCCGGGGGAGGGGGCGGAGCCGTTGGGGTGAGGGGACAGCGAGGCGGCGTCCGGGGGGTGGCAGCGGGGGGCGGGACCTGAGGGGGACACAAAACGGGGGGACAATGGGGACAGTCAGGGTGACGTCACCAGTGTCACCTCCCAGTGTCCCCAGTGTCACCAGTGTCCCGCATGTCACTCACCCCCAATGTCCCAAATGTCCCCAGTGTCCCACATTGTCCCCAGTGTCCCTCACCCCAATGTCCCCCACCCCTGATGTCCCTAAGGTGCCACATTGTCCCCAATGTCCCCAGTGTCCCACATTGTCCCTCACCCAATGTCACCAATGTCCCCAAGGTCCCTCACCCTCGATGTCCCCAATGTCCCCAGTGTCCCCAATGTCCCCAAATATCCCCTTGTTCCCAATGTCCCCATTGTCCCCAACCCGCCAATGTCCCCAAGGTCCCACACTGTTCCCAATGTCCCACACTGTCCCCAGTGTCCCTCCCTGTGATGTCACCCCCAATGTCACCCCCAGTGATGTCCCCAATGTCCCACATCCCCACATTGTCCCCACTGTCCCCAAAGTTCATCACCCAATGTCCCCAGTGTCCCACCATGTCCCCAAGGCCCCACATTGTCCCAAAGTCCCTCCCCCCAATGTCACCCCCAATGTCCCCTAATGTCCCCCACCCTGATGTCCCTAAGGTGCCACATTGTCCCCAATGCCCTCAGTGTCCCATGTTGTCCCCTAAGGTCCCACACTGTCCCCAATGTCCTATGATGTCCCCAGTGTCCCTCCCCGTGATGTCACCCCCAATGTCACCCCCCACTGATGTCCCCAATGTCCCACATCCCCACATTGTCCCCAAGTCCCTCCCCCAATGTCACTCCCCCAATGTCCCCAATGTCCCTGGCCCCCACGTTGTCCCCGCAGTGTCCCTCACTCCAATGTCACCCCTGATGTCCCCAATGTCCCTGATGTCCCCAGTGTCCCACACCCCCAAAGTCCCCAAGGTCCGATGATGTCCCCAAGATCCTTCACCCCCAATGTCACCAAGGTCCCACAATTGTCCCCAATGTCTCACACTGCCCCAAGGTCCTCACCCCCAATGTCCCCAATGTTCCACATTGTCCCCAGTGTCCCTCCCCCTGATGTCACCCCTAATGTCCCCACTGTCCCTGACCCCACATTGCCCCCAAGGTCCCACACTGTCACCAGTGTCCCCAAGGTCCCCAATGTCCCACATCCCCACATTGTCCCCAATGTCCCCAAAGTTCCCCACTGTCCCCAAATTCCATCACCCAAAGTCCCCAGTGTCCCACGACGTCCCCAAGGTCCCACATTGTCCCCAATGTCCTTCCCCTTCAATGTCCCTAAGGTCCCACATTGTCCCCAGTGTCCCTCCCCCTCGATGTCACTCCCCACTGATGTCCCCAAGGCCCCTCAATGTCCCCCCCATTATCCCCAATGTCCTTCACCATGATGTCACCCCATTGTCCCTTAAGATCCCTCACCCCCAATGTCCCCAGAGCACCACGATGTCCCCAAGGTCCCACACTGTCCCAAAGTCCCTCCCCAAATGTCACCCCCAATGTCACTCCCAGTGATGTCCCCAGTGTCCCACATTGTCCCCAGTGTCCCTCACACCAATGTCGTTACCCACATTGTCCCCAATGTCCCATGATGTCCCCAGTGTCCCACACCCTGATGTCACCTCCAATGTCCCATGATGTCCCCAAGGTCCCTCATCCCTGATGTCTCAATGTCTCCAATGTCCCCTGAGGTGTTCCTGATGTCCCCAATGTCCCCAATGTCCCCAGTGTCCCCAGGGTCCCTGATGTCCCCACTGTCCCCAATCCCCCAATGCCCCAATCCTCTCAATGTCCCCTGCAGTGTCCCTGACCCTCTGGCTGTCCCCCTGTCCTCATCCTCGCTGTCCCTGTGTCCCTGACCCCAGTGTCCCCAGTGTCCCCAATGTCCCTGCAGTATACCAAATGTCCCCAGTGTCCCCAGTGTCCCCAAATGTCCCCATCATCCCCAATGTCCCCAACCCCTCAATGTCCCCTATGTCCCCAAAATCCCCAATGTCCCCCAGCTCTCAATGTCCCTAACGTCCCCAATATCCCCATTCCCCCCAGTGTCCCCAGTGTCCCCTGCAGTGTCCCTGACCCCGGTGCTCTCCCGGTGTCCCTCGTCCCTCGCTGTCCCCTGTCCCCCTCGCTGCACACCGAAGGCCTCACTGCTGCTGCCGGGTACAGGCTGGAGCGCTCCGACAGGCTGGCCCTACAGCACCACCTTCCTGAAATTAACGGCAATTAACGGATTAATTAACGATTATTAACGAGGATTAATGGGGATTAACGGGGATTAATGGGGATTATGAGATTATGGGGATTTGGGGGAGTTACAGGGATTTCCGACAGGCTGGCCCTGCGCACCACCTTCCTGAAATTAACGGCAATTAACGGATTAATTAACGATTATTAACGAGGATTAATGGGGATTAACGGGGGTTAATGGGGATTATGAGATTATGGGGATTTTGGGGAGTTACAGGGATTTCCGACAGGCTGGCCCGGCGCACCACCTTCCTGAAATTAACGGCAATTAATTGGATTAATTAACGATTATTAACAATTAATAACGATTATTAATGGGGATTAATGGGGATTAATGGGGATTAATGGGGATTATGAGATTATGGGGATTTGGGGGAGTTACAGGGATTTCCGACAGGCTGGCCCTGCGCACCACCTTCCTGAAATTAACGGCAATTAACGGATTAATTAACGGATTAATTAACGATTATTAACGGGGATTAATGGAGATTAATGGAGATTAATGGGGATTAATGGGGATTAATGGGGATTAATGGGGGTTAATGGGGATTATGAGATTATGGGGATTTTGGGGAGTTACAGGGATTTCCGACAGTCTGGCCCGGCGCACCACCTTCCTGAAATTAACGGCAATTAATTGTATTAATTAACGATTATTAACAATTAATAACGATTATTAATGGGGATTAATGGGGATTAATGGGGATTAATGGGGATTATGAGATTATGGAGATTTGGGGGAGTTACAGAGATTTCCAACAGGCTGGCCCTGCGCACCACCTTCCTAAAATTAACGGCAATTAATTGGATTAATTAATGATTATTAACAATTATTAACGATTATTAATGGGGATTAATGGGGATTAATGGGGATTAATGGGGATTAATGGGGATTAATGGGGATTATGAGATTATGGGGATTTGGGGGAGTTACAGAGATTTCCAACAGGCTGGCCCTGCGCACCACCGTCCTAAAATTAACGGCAATTAACGGATTAATTAACGGATTAATTTACGATTATTAACGGGGATTAATGGGGATTAATGGAGATTAATGGGGATAATGAGTTTATGGGGATTGGGGGAGTTACAGGGATTTCCTGACAGGCTGGCCCGGCGCACCACCTTCCTGAAATTAACGGCAATTAACGGATTAATTAACGGATTAATTAACGATTATTAACGGGGATTAACGGGGATTAA
Source organism: Luscinia megarhynchos (assembly GCA_034336665.1). NCBI lineage: Eukaryota > Metazoa > Chordata > Aves > Passeriformes > Muscicapidae > Luscinia > Luscinia megarhynchos. The sequence goes on along the minus strand of JAPFBE010000464.1, from coordinate 18,996 downwards.
TGGAGATTAATGGGGATTATGAGATTATGGGGATTGGGGGAGTTACAGGGATTTCCAACAGGCTGGCCCGGCGCACCACCTTCCTGAAATTAACGGCAATTAATTGGATTAATTAACGATTATTAACAATTATTAACGATTATTAATGGGGATTAATGGGGATTAATGGGGATTAATGGGGATTAATGGGGATTAATGGGGATTATGAGATTATGGAGATTTGGGGGAGTTACAGAGATTTCCAACAGGCTGGCCCTGCGCACCACCTTCCTAAAATTAACGGCAATTAATTGGATTAATTAACGATTATTAACAATTATTAACGATTATTAATGGGGATTAATGGGGATTAATGGGGATTAATGGGGATTATGAGATTATGGAGATTTGGGGTGTTACAGAGATTTCCAACAGGCTGGCCCTCATGCACCACCTTCCTAAAATTAACGGCAATTAATTGGATTAATTAACGATTATTAACAATTATTAACGATTATTAATGGGGATTAATGGGGATTAATGGGGATTAATGGGGATTAATGGGGATTATGAGATTATGGGGATTGGGGGAGTTACAGAGATTTCCAACAGGCTGGCCCTGCGCACCACCTTCCTAAAATTAACGGCAATTAACGGATTAATTAACGGATTAATTAACGATTATTAACGGGGATTAATGGGGATTAATGGAGATTAATGGGGATAATGAGTTTATGGGGATTGGGGGAGTTACAGGGATTTCCTGACAGGCTGGCCCGGCGCACCACCTTCCTAAAATTAACGGCAATTAATTGGATTAATTAACGATTATTAACAATTATTAACGATTATTAATGGGGATTAATGGGGATTAATGGAGATTAATGGGGATTAATGGGGATTAATGGGGATTATGAGATTATGGGGATTTGGGGAGTTACAGAGATTTCCGACAGGCTGGCCCTGCGCACCACCTTCCTAAAATTAACGGCAATTAACGGATTAATTAACGGATTAATTAACAATTATTAACGGGGATTAATGGAGATTAATGGGGATTAATGGGGATTAATGGGGATTAATGGGGGTTAATGGGGATTATGAGATTATGGGGATTTTGGGGAGTTACAGGGATTTCCGACAGGCTGGCCCGGCGCACCCCCTTCCTAAAATTAACGGTAGTTAATTGGATTAATTAATGATTATTAACGGGAATTAATGGGGATTAATGGGGATTATGAGATTATGGGGATTTGGGGGAGTTACAGGGATTTCCGATAGGCTGGACCTGCGCACCACCTTCCTAAAAACAAAGGGTAATTAACGGCGTTAATTAATGGGATTAACAGGGATTAATGGGGATTAATGGAAATTAATCTGGATTAATGGGGATTATGGAATTATGGGGCTATGGGATAATGGGGTTTGGGGGAGTTACAAGGATTTTATACATGCTGGAACTGCGCACCACCTTCCTGTAATTAACAGTAATTAATGGAGTTAATTAACGGGAATTAATGGGGATTAATGGGGATTTGGGATTATGGAATCATGGGGTTTGGGGATGATGGGATTATGAAGATTTGGGGAGTTACAGCGATTTGGGACATGCTGGAACTGCACACCACCTTCCTAAAATTAATGGTAATTAACAGCATTAATGAACAGGATTAATTAATGGTAATTAATGGGAATTTGGCATTATGGGATTATGAGGTTATGAGGATTTGGGGATTTACAGGGGAGTTACAGTTCATAAACGTTGACCCTGTGCACTCCCCTCGTGGCAATTAACAGCATTAATTAATGGCATAAATTAACAGCATTAATTAATGGGAATTACTAACGGGAATTAACAGGAATTTGTTATTTATGGGATTATGGAGATTATAGGATTATGGGGTTTTATGCTGGAACTGCACACAATCTTCCTAAAAATTAACGGGATTGTTAATTGGATTAATTAATGGGGATTAATTGGGATTATGGAATTACCAGGAATTTGGGATTTATGGGATTATGGGGTTTGGGGGAGTTACAGGGATTTCCAACACGCTGGCCCTGTGCATCATCTTCTTTCCAATAAATGGGATTAATTAATGGGAATAATTAATGGGAATTAATGGGAAATGACAGGAATTCAAGATTATGGATTGATGGGATTATGGGATTATGGGATTATGGGATTTGGGGAGTTATATGGGATTTCAGAAATGCTGGATCAGTGCATCATCTTCCTGCCAATTAATGGGGTAATTAACAGGGTTAATTAATGGGAATTAATGGAAATTAACCTGAATTAATGGGGATTTGGGATTATGGAATTACCAGGAATTTGGGATTTATGAGATTATGGGATTTTGGGTTTTTGGGGCGTTACAGGGATTTTGGACACACTGACCCTGCACACCACCTTCCTGCCAATTAATGGGGTAATTAACAGAATTAATTAATAGGAATAATTAATGAGAATTACCGGGGATTTGTGATTATGGGGATTATGGGATTTCAGGAGTTACAGGGATTTTGGACACGCTCCCAGTGTCACCAGGGCCATGGGGACCCAACTCCTGATCCCCTTCAGTGTCACCAGTGTCACCCCAAGCCCTCCCAGTGACCCCAGTGTCACCCTGACCTTCCCAGTGTCACCAGGGCCACCCCAATTCCCTCCCAGTGACCCCAGTGTCACCCTGACCCTCCCAGTGTCACCATGGTCATGGGGACTCTCACCCAGTGACTCCCCAGTGCCACCCCAATTCCCCTCCCAGTGTCACTCAGGGCCATGGGGACCCTCATCCCAAAATTCCATGGGGACCCCCAGTGCCACCCTCCCCACGGGGATCCTCACCCCCAAATCCCTCCAGTGACCCCCCCGTGTCACCCCACTCCCCTTCCAGTGCCACCCTGACCTTCCCAGTGAACTCCAATGTTACCCCAATCCCCTCCCAGTGTCACCCCAAACCCCTCCCAGTGACTCCCAGTGTCATCCTGACGCTCCCAGTGACCCTCTGACCCTTCCAGTGTCACCCTGATCCCTCCCCAGTGTCACCATGGCCATGGGGACCCTCACCCAGTGACCTCCAGTGTCACCCCCAAGCCCCCTCCCAGTGACTCACAGTGCCACCCTAACCTTCCCAGTGACTCCCAGTGTCACCCTGACTCTCCCAGTGTCACCTTAATCCCTCCCAGCACCTCCCAGTGCCACCCTGATCTCTTCCCAGCACCTCCCACTGTCACCCTGACCTTCCCAGTGACCCCCAGTGTCACTCTGACCCTTCCAGTGTCACCCTGACCCTCCCAGTGTCACCAGGGCCATGGGGACTCTCACCCTGTGACCCCCCAGTGTCACCTCAATCCCTCCCAGTGACCCCCCAGTGTCACTACATGGCCATGGGGACTCCAATCCAGTGTCCCCCAGAGTCACCTTAATCCCTCCCACTGTCCCCCCCAGTGTCACTCCTGCCCCCTCCCAGTGACCCCCAGTGTCACTCCCTGCTCCTCCCAGTGACCCCCAGTGTCACCCCCAGTCCCCTCCCAGTGACTCCCAGTGTCACCCTGACCTTCCCAGTGTCACCATGGTCATGGGGACCCAATCCCTGATCCCCACCAGTGACTCCCAGTGTCACCAGGGCCACCCCAATCCCCTCCCCGGTGACCCCCCAGTGTCACCCTGACCTCCCCAGTGTCACCATGGCCATGGGGACCCTCACCCAGTGACCCCCAGTGTCACCTCAAACCTCTCCCAGTGACTCCAAGTGTCACCCAAATCCCTTCCCCGTGCCACCCAAACCCCTCCCAGTGTCACCAGTGTCACCCCAAGCCCCTCCCAGTGACTCACAGTGCCACCCTAACCTTCCCAGTGACCCCCAAATCCCCTTAATGTCACCCCCAATCCTCCCAGTGACCCCCCAGTGTCACCACATGGCCATGGGGACTTCAATCCAGTGTCCCCCAGTGTCACCCCAACCCTCCCATTGACCCCCAGTGTCACCCCCAACCCGCTCCCAGTGACTCCCAGTGCCAGGCCAATCCCCTCCCAGCCCCTCCCAGTGCCACCCTGCCCCTCCCAGTGTCCCCAGTGTCCCCCTGACCCGGCTGCCGGGCGCTGGACGTTCTCCCTCTGCAGCAGCTGCATTTCTGCTTCTCCCTGCGATTTCAGCACGGCCGCTTTTGTGCTTCAGCTCCAGCAGCTTGGCCCGCACCTCCTCATCGCCACACACGCCTGGGACAGCACCAAATGCACCAAATTGGTGCCAAAACAGCACCAAAACGGCAACTGAACCTCACCAAGACAGCACTGAAATGTCAGCAAAATCTCACTGAAATGTCACAGAAATGTTACCAAAATGGTGCCAAAACGGCACCAAAATGGCAACTGAACCTCACCAAAACAGCACTGAAATGTCAGCAAAATGTCACTGAAATGTCACGGAAATGTTACCAAAATGGTGCCAAAACGGCACCAAAATGGCAACTGATCCTCACCAAAACAGCACTGAAATGTCACTAAAATGTCACTGAAATGTTACCAAAATGGCACCGAAATGTAACAGAAACAGCACCAAAATGTCACCAGAACATCATCAAAATGTCACCAAAGTGGCACCAAACTGGCACCAAAATATCACTGAAATATCATCAAAATGTCACCAAAACATCATCAAAATGTCACCAAAGTGGCACCAAAATGGCACCGAAACCTCACCAAAATGGCATTAAAATGTCACAAAAATGGCGCCGAAATGTCAGCAAAATGTCACTAAAATGTCACTGAAATGCCACTGAAATGTCAGGAAAATGTCATCAAAATGGCATCAAAATGGCACAAAAATGGCACCAAAATGGCACCAAAATGGCATCAAAATGGCAAAAACCCACACTGAAATGGCAACAAAACAGCACCAAAATGGCCCCGAAATGGCACCAAAACATCACAAAAATGGCATTGAAATCTCACCAAACCGCCACTGAAATGGCACCAAAATGACACCAAACTGTTACTGAAAAAGTACCAAAACATCACTGAAAATGTCACCAAAATGTCATCAAAATGTCACCAAAATGGCACCGAAACGGCACTGAAACATCAACAAAATGGCACTGAAATGGCACCAAAACATCACTGAAATGTCACAAAACTGTCATAAAAATGGCACCAAAGCCTCAGCAAAATGGCACCAAATGTCATTGAAACGTCACCAAAACGGCACCAAAACATCATCAAAACCTCATCAAAATGTCACTGAAACGCCACCAAAAAGGCACCAGAACCTCACCAAAACATCACCAAAACGTCACGGCAATGTCACCAAAACGTCACGGCAATGTCACCAAAACGTCACGGCAATGTCACCAAAATGTCACCAAAATGTCACCAAAACGTCACGGCAATGTCACCAAAATGTCACGGCAATGTCACCAAAATGTCATGGCAATGTCAATCAAACGCCACGCAATGTCACCAAACGCCACGGCAATGTCACCACCGTGTCCCCACACCCTCCCCTCTCTCACCCAGCGGGTCTCGCTCCAGCCGGGATTTGCAGGGCCAGGTCTGCATGCCACCAGCAGCTCTCGGCCAGCGCACCTGGAATGGAATAGGGAAATGGGGATGGGGAGACATGGCTGTCACCAATCCCCCCAGTGTCACCCTGATCCTCCCAGTGTCACCCCTGACCCCCCCAGTGTCACCCTGACCCTCCCAGCCACCAGCAGCTCTGCCAGAGACACCTGGGAATGGAACAGGAAAGGGGGAAATGGGGTGACATGGCTGTCACCAACCCCCCCCAGTGTCACCCCTGATACTCCCAGTGTCACCCTGATCCCATCCCAGTGTCACTCCCTGACCCCCCAGTGTCACCCCTGATCCTCCCAGTGTCACCTGATCCCATCCCAGTGTCACCCCTGATCCTCCCAGTGTCACTCCCTGATCCCATCCCAGTGTCACCCTGACCCCCCAGTGTCACTCCTGATCCCATCCCAGTGTCACTCCTGACCCTCCCAGTGTCACTCCCGACCCCCCCAGTGTCACTCCTGATCCCATCCCAGTGTCACCCTGACCCCCCAGTGTCACCCCTGACCCTCCCAGCCACCAGCAGCTCCTCCAGAGGCACCTGGGGAATGGAAACGGGAGGTAGGGGAAATGGGGTGACACAGCTGTCACCAACCCCTCCAGTGTCACTCCTGACCCACTCCCAGTACCCCCAATCCCTCCCAGTATCACTAGTGTCACCCCCAATCACCTCCCAGTGTCACCAGTGTCATCCCAAATCCCTCCACAGACTCCCAGTGCAACCCTGACCCTTTGAGTGTCACCATGGTGATGGGGACCCTCCCCAATGACTCCCAGTGCCTCCTCCTCCCCCTCCCAGTGCCACCAGTGCCCCTCAGTGTCACCATGATCCCCTCTCAGTGTCCCCAGTGCCACCCCAATCCCCTCCCAGTGTCACCAGTGTCACCTTGACCTTCCCAGTGTCACCAGGGCCATGGTGACCCTCACCCAGTGACCCCAGTGTCACCCCTGATCCCTCCTCAGTGGCTCCCTCAATCCCTCCCAGTCCTCCTCCCAGTGCTCCCCCCCAGTATCCTCTAGTTTATCCCTCCACCTGTCCCCAGCAGGCTGTCACAGCAGCTGCTCCCACCTCGTCATGTCCCTGCAGTCGGGTTCACAGCCGGGTGCTGCAGCAGCAGCTCGGCCGCAGCCTGGAACCCGATGAGCAGCGGCCACGTGCAGCTGGGGACAGTGGGGACATGGGGACATTGGGGGGATTGGGGACATTTGGGGACATGGGGGACAGTGGGGACATTGGGGACATGGGGGACAGTGGGGACATTGGGGGGATTGGGGACATTGGGGACATTGGGGATGTGGGGAAAATGGGGGACATTGGGGACATTGGGGGGATTGGGGACATGGAGGACAGTGGGGACATTGAGGGATTGGGGACATTGGAGACATTGGGGACATTGGGGACATGGGGATATTTGGGGACATTGGGGACATTGGGGACATTGGGATATTTGGGGACATTGGGACATTGAGGACATTGGGGACATTAGGGACATTTGGGGACACATTTGGGGACAGGACCTCAAAGCCCTCCCAGTTACCCCCCAGTGCCACTCTGACCCTGCCAGTGTCACCAGTGTCACTCAAACCACTTCCATTTTCCCCCCAGTGTCACCTCAACCACAACCCTCCCCGCCATTGTCCCCAACTCCTGCCACCCCCTCTCTATTGTCCCCAAGCCCCCAGTGCCACCTTCCAATTGTCCCCAACCTCGGTGCCACACCCAATGTCCCCAGTGTCCCCAGTGTCCCCACACACCAGGGTGGCCCCGTGAGCCCCGGGCAGGTCCAGGTCGGTTCCATCCCGGATCCGATCCCGAATTTCCTGGATCATGCAGCGCCCGGCCGCTACCGATCTGGATCCCTGGTGATCCCTGATTTGGGGATTATTATGGGATTATTATGGGATTATTATTGATTATTATGGGTTTTATAGGGTTATGGGGTTAATGGGGTCATGGCATTTATGGATTTATGGGTTTATGGATCCCGAATCTCCGATCATGATAATAATCTCCATATCATGAATCCCATTATGGCATTTATGGGATTTATGGAATTATGGGGTTTATGGCATTATTTGGATAATGAGATTATGGGATTTATGGAATTATGGAGATTATGGCATTATTTGGATAATGAGATTTCATGGATAAAGGAATTATGGATGGTGGGATTATGGGGTTAATAGGATTATGGCATTTTGAGGTTTATGGATTCTACTTTCACAATCCCACCAATCCTAATCTCCATCCTAATCCAATCCCTACAAATCACAATCCCACAAATCAATTACTGCCAATCATAATCCCATCCATCATAATTCCCACCAATCACATCCATCATAATACTCATCAATCAACCACATAAATCATAAAACCCATCAATTACTCCAATCATAAACCCATCAATCATCATCACACTGAATCAATCCCACTCAATCAATCAATCCCCACTCAATGCTGATCCCATAATCTGGGATTCTGGGATTCCTGAATGCCCTCACCCCGTCGGCCATGGCGCTTTCTCCAGGCAGTCCAGCTGGCCTCGTCCCCTCGCATCAGGATCGGCATGTTCCCTCATCTCGAAAGTCCAGCCAGCAGGTCAGCGGCTGCAGCCAATCGAGGCACCTCATAATCCCGAATCGATCCATTAATTAATTAATGCAGGATTATGGGATTGATGGGATTACCAGGAATCTTGGGATTTATGGATTGTGGATTGCTGGGGATCCAGGATCTGTAGGATTGTGGGATCATTGATTATGGAGCTTTATGGAAATAATGGATCTTTGAGGACTAGGGATTGTGGATCAATGTGGATCACGGTTATGGAATCAATGGATCTATGAGCGCCATTGGGATCTGTGGGATTATAAAATCCCAGTGGGATTATGATGGGACTATGGCCTTTATGGATAATCTGGGAACCATGGAATACTGCATATGGATTTATGAGATCATGATATCAATAGGACTAATGGGATCAGGGGGTTTATGGATCATTTGACCATGATCAGGGATTAATGGATTAATGGATTATGAGGTCGGTTGGGCCAATGACATGGAGTTTTATGGATCACTGGACGGCCGGGCATTTGGGATTATGTGATTGTGGCATTATGGGATGACAAGATTTGGGATCTCAGGACATGGGATGGCTAGGTTTTTGGGATGGCCGGATCATCGCTGGATCGCAGTCAGCCGAGGTGGCCCCAGACAGGCGGCCCAGAGGCCGAGTCCCGCTATGTCACACGTCCAGCAGCCCAGCCGGCAGAGTACAGCACTGGGAACGGATTGGGAATGGTGGGAATGGTGGGAATGGTGGGAATGGTGGGAATGGTGGGGATAATGGGACAGATGGGAATGATGGGAATGGAAGGATAGATTGGGAACGGAAAGGATGGGACTGGGGAATGGTGGGAGTGATGGGAATGGTGGGAATGGTGGGATAATGGGATGATGGGGATGATGGGAATAGGATTGGGAAATGGTGGAACATGGATTGGAGAATCGGGGAACGATGCAAATGGCAACAATGGGAATAGCAATGGAACAATGGAATAATGGACTGGGAATGGAATAATGGCACATAATGGGAATGATAGGAACAATGGACTGAACAATGGGAAAGATGGCACTGAACATGAGAATCATGGGATACGGACAATGGATTGGAAATACGGGAATGATGGAACAATGGAACACATGGCAAGAATGGGAACAATGGGAACCAAGGGAACCGGAAATGGAATAATGGACTGGGGAATGAGACTGGGAATAACGGAATGATGGACTGGGAACGATGGAATGGATGGGAATGGAATCGGAATAATGGAACGATAGGAACAATGGACTGAAAGCAACGGGATGGCAACGGAATACAGGAACAATGAGACAATGGAACAATGGAAACAATGGGAATGGAATGGAACATGGAAGAACGAACAAGGAATAATGGGAACAATAGGAATAAGGGGAATAGAATAAGGAATAGGCAATGGACGGAACGGTATTGGAACAATGGAATAATGGCAATGGGACAAGTGGACAAGGACAATGGGGATAATGGAATGGGAATGGGAGACGACTGGAACGACATGAATGGAACACAGGAACAATGGACGGAACGTGGATTGGGAATGAGAATAACGGAACGATGGGAACAATGGACTGGAAATACAGGGCATGGAATTGGGAATGGGAATAATGGGAGTAATGGGACTGGAACACACAATGGGAACAATGGGAATGGATGGACGGAATGGTGGAAACACAGGGATGGATGGATTGGGAAGGAAAATGGAATATGGAACGGAATAATGGACATGGAATGGATGGACACAATGGACGGAGGTCCAGGAGCATGGACCAGGCAGGAATACGGGAAATGGAATGGACTGAAATGGTGGAATGGAAAATGATGGAACGAAATGGACTGGAGAACGATGAAATGCAGGGACACATGGACTGGAAATACGAGAACGATGGAAATACGGAATGGAATAATGGAATGATGGATGGAATAATGGAGGAAATGGAATGATCGGACATGGGACTGGAGAACGGATGGAACAATGGAGATGGAGAGATGGAGAATGGACACGGAAATGAATAATGGGAACAAAGGATAATGGGACATGGACGACACAGAAAGAATGGAATGGAAATGATGGGGATGATGGAATGGAGACCGGAAATGGACAGGAACAATGGAGTAATGGAACGAACGGACAATGGAACAATGGAATGGAACAATGGAGAATGGAACGAATGGGACATAATGACACACGAACAATGGAATGGACGGAGTAACGGAATAATGGAATATGAGATGGGAACAATGGACAGACAACAGGATGGGAAGGGCCCTGGACTTTGGGATCACTGGATCTGGGATCACTGGGATCTGGGATCATCACCAACGGGATGGGAAGGATGGAGATGGACATGGGATGGACCAATGGATGGAGATGGATGGAAAACCCGGGAACACCAACCACACGGATGGGGCCGGATCGGATCCTGGGACTTTGGGGATCACTGGGATCTGGGACACACTAACAGGATGGGAAGGGCCTGGATTTGGGATCACTGGGATCTGGGAACGGATCACTGGATCTGGGATCACCACCAACGGGATGGAACGGACTGGATCTGGGGATCACTGAGGACCGGACGGATCACCGGGATCTGGGATCACTGGACGGGATCACCACCAACAGGATGGGAAGAACCTGGACTTTGGGATCACCGGACTTTGGGATCACCGGGATCTGTGATCACCACCAGCGGGATGGGAAGAACGGATGGGATCACTGGACGGACCACTGGGACCAGGGACCAGTGGATCTGGGATCAGCAGACAGAACTGGATGGAAAATCCCCAATCCTCCCGGAATCAATCCACGGACAGAAGGGACCCGGATGCCCGGGATCCCGGAATTGAGTGGATCTGGGGACCCTGGGAATACCCAGGCCAGCCCGCCCCTGCACAGAAAGTCGGATCCCGGCCCCAAGAACTGCCGGACTAGTGGAGGAACGGAACGATTGGGAATTCTGGGATTGGGAATTCCAAAAGAATGGGAATTTCGGATTGGGAATTCCAGGATTTGGAATTCCAGGTGGTGCTGCCGGAATGCCAACGGAAGAGTGGAGACTCCCATGGAACCATGAGTGGAAGCAGCAGGGATCCCAATGGATCCAAGGCATCCCAATGGAAAAGCTTCCAGGGATCCCAATGGGAATTCCAAGGATTCCACTGGTAATTCCAAGAACTCCAATGGAAATTCCAAGGATTCCAATGGCAATCTAAGGATTCCAATGGGAATTCCCAAAGGATTCCACTGGCATTCCTAAGGATTCTGATGGGAACCATCAGGAATCCCTAATGGATCCGGTAGCATCCCTGACAGCAATTCCAAAGATTCCAGTGGAACCACCAAGGATTCCCAGTGGCAATTCCAAGGGACCCTAATGGAAACACCAGGAATCCCAGTGGATCCAAGGAGCATCCCAATGGCAATTCCAAGGATTCCAATGGAACCAATGGAGCGCCCCAGTGGTAATTCCAATGATTCCACCGGGAGCATTCCATGGATGCCACTGGAACCATCTGGAATCCCAGTGGCTCTTCCAAGGATCCCAATGCCAATTCCAAGGGTTCCAGAGGGCATTCCCAAGGATTCCAATGGCAATCCCAAGGATCCTAATGGCAATCCCAAGGTTTCCAATGGAAATACCAGGAATCCCTAATGCAAATTTCAAGGATTCTGATTGCACTTCCAAGGATCCCAATGGAGCCACCAGGAATCCCTAATGGTAATTCCAAGGATCCCAATGGAACCACCAGGAATCCCAATGGTAATTCCAAGGATCCAAATGCAATTTCAAGGATTTCAGTGGAATCACCAGGAATCCCAATGGTGCTTCCAAGAATCCCAATGGCATTTCCAAGGATTCCAATGGCACCATGAGAATCTCAGTGGAACCACCAGGAACTCCAACGGCAATTCCAAAGATTCCAATGGAATCACCAGGAATCCCAATGGCAATTCCAAGGATTCCAATGGCAATTCCAAGGATTTCAACAGAACTACCAGGAAACCCAATGGCTAATCCAAGGATTCCAATGGAATCCCAATCGAATCCCAATGGATCCACGGAGCATCCCAACGGCGCTTCCAAGGATTCCACTGGCATTCCCATGGATCCCAATGAGAATTCCAAGGATTCCAATGGAAATACCAGGAATCCCAATGCAAATTTCAAGGATTCTGATTGCACTTCCAAGGATCCCAATGGAGCCACCAGGAATCCCAATGGTAATTCCAAGGATCCAAATGCAAATTTCAAGGATTTCAGTGGAATCACCAGGAATCCCAATGGCATTTCCAAGAATCTCAATGGCATTTCCAAGGATTCCAATGGCACCATAAGAATCTCAGTGGAACCACCAGGAACTCCAATGGCAATTCCAAAGATTCCAATGGAATCACCAGGAATCCCAATGGCAATTCCAAGGATTCCAATGGCAATTCCAAGGATCCAAATGGTACCACAGAGCATCCCAATCGTGCTTCCAAGGATTCCAATGGGAATTCCAAGGATTCCAATGGAAATACAAAGAATCCCATCAGCAATCCCAAGGATCCCAATGGAAGCACCAGGAATGCCAATGGATTCAAGGAGCATCCCAGAGGCAATTCCAAGAACCCCAGTGGTGCTTCCAAGGATTCCAATGGGAATTCCAAGGATTTCAACAGAACTACCAGGAAACCCAATGGCTAATCCAAGGATTCCAATGGAATCCAAATCGAATCCCATGGATCCACGGAGCATCCCAACGGCGCTTCCAAGGATTCCACTGGCATTCCCATGGATCCCAATGAGAATTCCAAGGATTCCAATGGAAATACCACGGATCCCAGTGCCGCTTCCAAGGATCCCCAGTGGCTATTCCAGTGATTCTAGTGGAAGCACCAGGAATCCCAGTGGCAATTTCAAGGATCCCAAAGGAAATTCCAAAAATTTTCAGTGGAAGCACCAGGAAGCCAAATGGATCCAAGGAGCATCCCAATGAGAATTCCAAGGATCCCAATGGAAGCACCAGGAATCCCAATGGATCCAAGGAGCATCCCCACAGTGCTTCCAAGGATCCCAACGGGAATTCCAGGAATCGAAATGGATCCAAGGAGCATCCTGATGGCAATTCCAAGGATTCTACTGGCATTCCCAAGGATTCCAATGGAACTACCAAAAATCCCAATGGCTAATCCAAGGATTCCAATGGTGCTTCCAAGGATCCCAATGGCAATTCCAGACATTCCAGTGGAAGCACCAGGAATCCCAATGGCACTCTCAAGGATCCCAACGGGAATTCCAAAGATTTCAATAGAACTACCAAAAATCCCAATGGCAATTCCAAGGATTCCAATGGCAATTCCAAGGATCCCAATGGCACAATGAGCATCCCAATGGAACCTCCAGGAATTCCAATGGCAATTCCAAGGATCTGAAAGGCGACTCCAAGGTTTTGAGTGGAAGCACCAGGAATTCCAATGGATCCATGGAGCATCCCAATGGCAATTCCAGGGATCCCAACGGGAATTCCAGGAATCCCAATGGTGCTTCCAAGGATTGCAATGGCAATTCCAAGGATCCCAAAGGAAATTCCAAAGTTTTCAGCGGAAGCACCAGGAAGCCAAATGGATCCAAGGAGCATCCCAATGGCAATTCCAAGGATCCCAACGGGAATTCCAAGGATTTCAATGGAACTACCAAGGACCCCAATGGCAATTCCAAGGATCCCAATGGAACCACCAGGAATCCCAATGGATTCAAGGAGCATCCCAGTGGCAATTCCAACGCATCCCAATAAGAATTCCAAGGGTTCCACTGGTATTCCCAATGATTCCAATGGAATCCACTAATGGAACCCCAATGGCAACTCCAAGGATCCCATAGGTGCCTCCATGATCCCATTGGGATTCTCATGATCACACTGGACATTCCCAAGGATCCCAATGGATCCTGGAGCATCTCAATGGCAATTCCAGGGATCCCAATGGATCCAAAGAGCATCCTGATGGCAATCTCCCAAGGATTCCACTGGCATTCCCAAGGATTCCAATGGAACTACCAAGAATTCCAATGGCTAATCAAAGGATTCCAATGGTGTTTCCAAGGATCCCAATACCAATTCCAAGGATTCCAGTGGCACTCCAAGGATCCAAACGGCACCATGAGCATCCCAATAGGAACCACCAGGAATCCCAATGGTTCCAAGGAGCATCCCAATGGCAATTCTAAGGATTCCACTGGCATTTCTAATGATTCCAATGGAACTACCAAGGGCAATTCCAAGGATTCCAATAGTGCTTCCAAGGATTCCAATGGTGCTTTCCAAGGATATCAATGGCAATCCCAAGGATCCAAATGACACTCCAAAGCTATCAACAGCACCATGACTATCCCAGGGGATCCATGGAGCATCCCAATGGCTATCTCCCAAGAATCCCAACACCCCTCCAAGGATCCCAACAGAACACTCCACTATCCCAAACCAATTCCACCACCACATTCCCGGGCCCTCCCCAAAAAATCAGGAATTCCCCAAAAACCCCAGGGATTCCAACACCCACTCCACCCACCTTTCCTCGGCTAGCAGGTCACTGCCGCTTCCAGCAGCCGGACACTGGCCGGAACGCCACTCGCCTCCCCGTGGCCACTGCTCTTCCTCCCTCCTCCCTCTTCCCTCTCTCCTCCTCCTCCCTCCCTTGGGAATTCCTGGGATTTCTCTCTGCCTGTGCCCACTTCTTCAGCTGCTGGCCCGGGTGCTTAGCATGCCGAGCCGCCTCCGGCTAGGCTGAGCCGCAAACCGGCCGGCATCTCCGGGCCAGCAGCTCCTGGTGCTCCGGGCCATCTTCCCGAATTCCCATGAAAATTCGGGAATGAGGGCTGGGAGCTGCAGCATCACCCTATCCTGAGGGTTTTCCCAAAATTTGGGGGTGGTTGGAGCTTTGGGAAGCATCTCCCTGCCCGAGGAGAATTCCCGGCCGAATTTCTGTTTTCTCGCCGATTCTCCCGTCGCCTTCTCTGGAAGAGCTTCCAGTGGAATGTTGGGAAGATCCCGTGGATGAATTCTGTGGAAGGGGAAAACAAGGGATTGCTAAATCCAGGGAGAGGCTGGTGCCCAACCCGGTTTTCCCCAGTTTGCCTAATCCAGGATTGACCTCAAATCCACTCAAAAAATTTGGAATTTTTGTTGTTGTTGTTGGTTTGGTTTTTTTTGGGAATGGATCAGCAGAATTTTGATCCAAAGGGGGATCCAGAAGAATTCCAAGTGTGGAACAGGGTGCAAATTTAAAAAAAAATTTCAAAATTGCAGCAAATCCAGAGAGAGGCTGGAGGCCAACCCGTTTTCCCGGGTTTTCTCCTAATCTGGGATTGACTCTAAACCAACTTATATTTGGAATTTTATTTTTTGCTGTTGTTGTTTTTTGGTTTTTTTGTAAAATGATCAGCAGGAATTTTGATTCAAAGGGGGATCCAGGGTGTGGAAGAGGAAAAAAATAAATCAAAATCCGAGCCTCCCGCCCCCACGGGCAGGGGCCGGCAGGACCGGGCGGATTCCGAGGATTCCGGGCGAGCCAGATTCCCAAATCCCTCCTTCCCCTCCCCGATCTGGGCAAAGTCCAGCCAGGGAGGAGAAAAAATTCCCTTAATCCCAGAGTAAATCCTCTCGAACGCCGAGGGAAAAAATCCACGTGCGAGGGGGTTGGAAAAGAGGAAAACTGGGGAGGTCGGGATCCCAGCAGAGCCAAATTTTGGGAATTCTCATGGAAAAACAGAGCTGGAATTCTCAACAATTTTTTAAAAAATTCACAAATCCCAAACGTCATGAAACAGCCACAAAATTCCTCAAAACAGCCCCTTAAAATTCCGCAAAATAGCCCAAAATTCCTCAAACAGCCCCAAAATTCCTCAAAATAGCTCCAAAATTCTCTCAAAAATAGCCCAAAATTCCTCAAAATAGCTCCAAAATTCCACAGAACAGGCTCAAAATTTTTCTAAACAGCTACAAAATTCTTGAAAACAGCCTCAAAATTTTCAAAACAGCTCCCAAAATTCTTCAAAACAGCCCCAAATTTCTGGGATTTGACCCAGCCGGATCTTTCAGGATCCGAATTTGCCACCGGATCCCCGCAGGAAAATTTCCTTTCAAATTTTTTTCTTTCCAAAACCCAACTCCTGATGTTTTATTTATCAGGATTGACGCCACCCGGGCTCAGGGACATTCCAGGAGGGATTTGGTGTCACCAAGGTGCCACCCTGATGTCCCCAAAAGTGGGAATTGTCACCTCTGGGGGACCCCAAATTCCCAAACCAGAGTGGGAGGGAGAAGGATCCTTGTCACAGCTGGGAGGTGTCACCAAGGGGACCCCAACGTCCCCAAGGTCCCCTCAAATACTCAAACTTTGTCCCTGTTCCCCCCCCTGAGGGGACCTCAATGTCCCCAAGGTCCCCCTCAAATCCCTGAATTGTCCCCAAGGTCCCCTCAAGTCCCTGAACTTGTCCCCAAGGTCACTCCTGAGGGCACCCCAGTGTCCCCAAGGTTCCCTCAAATCCCTGAACTTGTCCCCAAACCCCCCTGAGGGGGACCCCCGTGTCCCCAAGATCCCCCCCAAGTCCCTTTTGAATTGTCCCCAAGATTTCCCCCTGAGGGGACCCCGCACGTCCCCAAGGTCCCCCTAAATCCCCTGGACCTTGTCCCTCAGGGTCCCCCCCCAAATCTCTGAACTCTGTCCCCAATGTCCCCTCAAAGCCCTGAATTTGTCCCTCAAGACCCTCCCCTGAGGGGGACCCTCATGTCCCCAAGGTCCCCCAAATACCTGAATTCTGTCCCCAAGGTCCCTCCTGAGGGAACCCCCAATGTCCCCAAGGTCCCCCTCGACGTCCCTGAATTTGTCCCTAAAACCTCCCTGAGGGGGGACCCCAATGTCCCCAAGGTCCCTCCCCTGAGGGGACCCCCTACGTCCCCAAGGTCCCCCAAATCCCCTGAACTTGTCCCCAAGGTCCCTCCCTGAGGGGACCCTAATGTCCCCAAACCACCTCTTGCGACCCCAAAACCCGCCCCCCATCTCCCCCGTCCCCAAATCCCTCCCTCACTTCCAGAACCCCCAAAACGCCTCCTTGTCCCCAAAACCCTCACGATTCCCGCCATGTTCCCTCTCTCCCCTCACGATGCCTCCGCCATGCCCTCACCCCCTCACGTCACTGCCATTTTGCCCGGCCCCTCCAGCGCCCCCTTCACCCCCTGGGTCACCTTGCGGGTCACTGCGCTGCCGCCACGCCCCTGTTACCGGCTGCTGTCGCCCTCGCTGTCCCTCTTTGTCACCTCCTTGTCGCCTCCCTTGTCCTCTCGCTGTCCCCGGCCGCGGCCCTGGGCCCTGCTCGCCGCTCGCCGCCGCCGCTGCCCTGAGGCGGGGCTGTCGCCATAGCGATGCCGGCGCTTCCGGTGACGCCGTGGAAGTGAGTGGATGGAAACCCCGAGTGTTCGGTGCTGCCACACTCAAGATGGCGGGCGCGGCGTGGTGCTCTCCTGGCGACGGAGGGACAAGACTGGGGAACGCCAAAAATTTGGGGAATCTTTTTGGCATTTTGGGGGTATTTTTGGGGGTGTTTTGAGGCATTTTAGTATTCCTGAGACATTTGGGGTGCTTTGAGTGCATTTTGGGCATTTTGAGAATCTTTGGGGCATTTTAGGTGGTCTTGAGGGCTGCCTTCAATGGCTCTTTGGGGCACTGTGGCTTTGGGGCATTTTTGGTGCATCTTTAAGATTCCTTTGGGGCTGCATCTTTGGGTGCATCTGGGTGACATGAGAGTTTACACTCTGTATTTTTGCGACTTTTTGGGGGCATTCCTTTGGAATCCCTTTGGGGCATTTTTATGCATTCTCGGGTGATCTCTTGGGATTCTTTAAAACATATCTTTGGGTGCATCTTTGGGCATTTTGGGATATCTGTGTACTTGGGGCATGGCAAGGAGGCATCTGAGCTCATTCCTTGGGTCAGTACTTTACGACATTTTGAGAACCTGGGGTGCATTCCTGAGCCCATCTCGAGATCTTTGAGATATCTTTGGGGCATCTTTAGGCGTCTTTAGTGCATCTTTAAGACATCTGGGCATATCTTTGGGTGCATTTCTCGGGACATTTGAGATAAACTGCATTTCAAGCATCTTTTGCACTTGAACTTTTGGCATTTTTAGGCATTTTGGGTGGATTTTAGGACTTTTAAAACATATTTTGGGTGCATTTTGGGATTACTTTGGGGGCATTTTATGGTTTTGGGTGGTTTTAGGTGGTTTTGGGGTGCTTTAGTGTATTTTTAAGATTTCAAAAGTGTATTTTGGGGATTTGAGGATTTAACTTTGGGGGTATTTTTTTGGGTATTTTTGATATATATTTAGAGCATTTTGGTGCATTTTAGGCATTTTGGGTGGTTTTGGGATATTTTGAGACATTTTAGGCATTTTGGTGCATTTTGGGTTTATTTCGACAATTTGGATGCATCTTTGTGTTAATTTGGGGGTATTGATATTACCTTGAGATATTCTGCATTTTAAAGTGTATTTGGGTGTATTTTGGAGGTATTTGAGGCTTCCTATTTTGGAGGGTATTTTGGGGTGTATTTTGAGATATTTTGGGATACTCTGGCTGACATTTTCTAATTTTGGGGTGTTTGAGTCAGATTGGGGTGTATTTTGCACTTGATATATATTTTGGGGGTATTTTAGGGTTTTGGGGGTGTTTTAGTTTTGGGGTATTTTAAGATTTTTGGGGGTCTAGTTTGAGATATTTGAGATGCACTTTATATATTTTTGAGATATTTTGGGGTTTTTTGGATGTTTTTGGGGAATATTTTAAATGGCCGGTGAGATTTTGGGA
>JAPFBE010000463.1:0-48796 GCA_034336665.1 Luscinia megarhynchos | reverse complement strand
TAACAGCCCACTTCCGGTCTGAAAACCAGCCCACTTCCGGTGTGGCAGCCCCCACTTCCGGGCTGAAGCCACGCCCACTCCCGGCCCTTAGCCGAGCTTCCTCAGTGTCTGACCGCCCCACTTCCGGTTTGAAAACCGAGCCCACTTCCGGTGTGACAGCCACGCTTCCGGTCGGAGACCACGCCCCCTCGGCTGTCCGTTTCGAATTCCATTTTCAACCCCTTGGAATTCGATTTTAACCCTTTCAATCCCATTTTAACCCTTTAAATCGCATTTAAAATTCTTTAAATCCCGTTTTAACCCTTTCAATCCCATTTGAAATCGAATTTTAACCCTTTCAATCCCATTTTAAATCCCATTTTAACCCTTTAAATGCCATTTAAAATTCTGTAAATCCTGTTTTAACCCTTTAAATCCCATTTAAAATCCCATTTTAACCCTTTGTATCCCGTTTTAACCCTTTACATCCCATTTCAACCCTTTAAATCCCATTTTTAACCCTTTGATTTCCATTTTTAACTTTTTAAATTCCATTTTAACCCTTTAAATCCCATTTTAACCCTTTAAATCCCATTTTAACCCTTTCAATCCCATTTTAAATCCCATTTTAACCCCTTAAATCCCATTTTAACCTATTCAATCCCATTTTAACCCTTTAAATCCCATTTAAAATCCCATTTTAGCCCTTTCAATCCTGTTTTAACCATTTAAATCCCATTTTAAATCGAATTTTAACGCTTTTAATCCCATTTTAACCCTTTCAATCCCATTTAAAATCCCATTTTAACCCTTTAAATCCCATTTTAGCCCTTTAAATTCGACTTAAAATGCTTCAAATCCCGTTTTAACCCTTTCAATCCTATTTGAAATCTCATTTTAACCCTTTCAATCCCGTTTTAACCCTTTAAATCCCATTTTAAATCGAATTTTAACCCTTTCAATCCCATTTAAAATCCCATTTTAACCCTTTCAATTCCGTTTTAACCCTTTCAATCCCATTTTAACCCTTTCATTCCCATTTTAACCCTTTCCATCCCATTTCAACCCTTTAAATTTTATTTTAACCCTTTCATTCCCATTTTAACCCTTTCAATCTCAACTTTAACTCTTTAAACTCCACTTTAATCCTTAAATTCTCATTTTAACCCTTAAAAAAAATCCCATTTTTAACCCTTGAAATTCCAATTTTAACTATTTAAATCCCATTTTTAATCCATTACATCCCACTTTATCTCTTTAAATCCCACTTTGACCGGTTCAGTGCCATTTTAAAATTCTTTAAATCCCGTTTTAAACTTTAAAAAAAAAAAAAAATTACTTTTTTAACCCTTTAAATCTCCTTTTAAATCCCATTTTAACCCTTTCAATCCCATTTTAACCCTTTCAATCCCATTTTAACCCTTTCAATCCCATTTTAACCCTTTCAATCCCATTTTAACCCTTTAAATCCCATTTTAACCCTTTCAATCCCATTTTAACCCTTTCAATCCCATTTTAACCCTTTAAATCCCATTTTAACCCTTTCAATCCCATTTTAACCCTTTCAATCCCATTTTAACCCTTTAAATCCCATTTTAACCCTTTCAATCCCATTTAAAATCCTATTTTAACCCTTTCAATCCCGTTTTAACCCTTTAAATCCCATTTTAAATCCCATTTTAACCCTTTCAATCCTGTTTTAACCCTTTAAATCCCACTTAGAATCCCGTTTTAACCCTTTCAATCCCATTTCAAATCTCATTTTAACCCTTTCAATCCCATTTAAAATCCCATTTTAACCCTTTCAATCCCATTTAAAATTCCATTTTAACCTTTTAAATCCCATTTTTAATCCTTTAAATCTTATTTTAAATCCCGTTTTAACCCTTTCAATTCCGTCTTAACCCTTTAAATCCCGTTTTAAATCCCATTTTAACCCTTTAAATCCCATTTTAACCCTTTAAATCCCATTTTAAATCGAATTTTAACCCTTTCAATCCCATTTAAAATCCCATTTTAACCCTTTCAATCCCATTTTAACCCTTTAAATTCCATTTAAAATTCTTTAAATCCCGCTTTAACCCTTTCAATCCCATTTGAAATCTCATTTTAACCCTTTCAATCCCGTTTTAACCCTTTCAATCCCATTTTAACCCTTTACATCCCATTTTAACCCTTTAAATCCCATTTAAAATCCCATTTTAACCCTTTACATCCCGTTTTAACCCTTTAAATCCAATTTTAAATCCTTTAAATCCCATTTTTAACCCTTTGATTTCCATTTTTAACCTTTCAAATTCCATTTTAACCCCTTAAATCCCATTTTTAATCCTATTTTAACCCTTTCAAACCCATTTTAACCCTTTCAATCCCATTTTAACCCTTTAAATTCCATTTAAAATTCTTTAAATCCCGTTTTAACCCTTTCAATCCCATTTTTAACCCTTTCAATCCCATTTAAAATCCCATTTTAACCCTTTCAATCCCGTTTTAACCCTTTAAATCCCACTTTAACCCTTTCAATCCTATTTTAAATCCCATTTTAACCCTTTCAATCTCGTTTTAACCCTTTACATCCCGTTTTAACCCTTTCAATCCCATTTTTAACCCTTTCAATCCCATTTAAAATCCCATTTTAACCCTTTCAATCCCGTTTTAACCCTTTCAATCCCATTTTAACCCTTTAAATCCCATTTTAAATCGAATTTTAACCCTTTCAATCCCATTTTAAATCGCATTTTAACCCTTTCAATCCCATTTAAAATCCCATTTTAACCCTTTAAATCCCGTTTCAACCCTTTAAATCCCATTTTAAATCCCATTTTAACCCTTTAAATCCCACTTTAACCCTTGCAATCCCATTTTAACCCTTTAATACCCATTTTAAATCCCATTTTAACTTTTTAAATCCCATTTCAACCCTTTAATTCCCATTTTAACTCTTTAAATCCCGTTTTGAATCCCATTTTGACCCTTTAAATCCCATTTTAACCCTTTAAATTCCACTTAAAATTCTTTAAATCCCATTTTAACCCTTTCAATCCCGTTTTAACCCTTTCAATCCCATTTTAACCCTTTCAATCCCATTTAAAATTCCATTTTAACCCTTTCAATCCCTTTTAAAATCCCATTTTAACCCTTTCAATCCCATTTTAACCCTTTAAATTCCATTTAAAATTCTTTAAATCCCGTTTTAACCCTTTCAATCCCATTTGAAATCTCATTTTAACCCTTTCAATCCCATTTTTAACCCTTTCAATCCCATTTTACATCCCATTTTAACCCTTTAAATCTCGTTTTAACCCTTTCAATCCCGTTTTAACCCTTTCAATTCTGTTTTAAGCCTTTAAATCCCATTTAAAATTCCATTTTAACCTTTTAAATCCCATTTTTAATCCTTTAAATCTTATTTTAAATCCCGTTTTAACCCTTTCAATCCCATTTTTAATCAATTAAATCCCATTTTTAACCCTTTCAATCCCATTTTTAATCAATTAAATCCCATTTTTAACCCTTTCAATCCCATTTTAACTTCACTTTTAACCCTTTCAATCCCAATTTTAATTCTTTCAATCCCGTTTTTAACCCTTTAAATCCCATTTCAAATCCAATTTTAACCCTTTCAATCCTAATTTTAAGTCTTTAATTGTTTTGTATCTTAAATTTCATTTAAAAATTCTTTAAAATATCTTTAAATCTCATTGTGAACTCTTTAAATCCCGTTTTTAATCCTTTAAAACCCATTTAAAATCCCGTTTTAACCCTTTAAATCTCGTTTTAACCCCTTAAATTCCAATTTTAATTCTTTAATTCCCACTTTAACCCCATAATTCCCATTTTTAACCTTTTAAATCCCATTTAAAATCCAATTTTAACCCTTTAAATCCCGTTTTGAATCCCATTTTAACCCTTTAAAAACCATTTTAACCCTTTCAATTCCATTTTAACCCTTTCAATCCCATTTTAACCCTTTCAATCCCATTTTAAATCCCATTTTAACCCTTTACATCCCGTTTTAACCCTTTAAATCCCATTTTAAATCCTTTAAATCCCATTTTTAACCCTTTGATTTCCATTTTTAACCTTTCAAATTCGATTTTAACCCCTTAAATCCCATTTTAATCCTATTTTAACCCTTTCAAACCCATTTTAACCCTTTCAATCCCATTTTAACCCTTTAAATTCCATTTAAAATTCTTTAAATCCCGTTTTAACCCTTTCAATCCCATTTTTAACCCTTTCAATCCCATTTAAAATCCCATTTTAACCCTTTCAATCCCGTTTTAACCCTTTAAATCCCACTTTAACCCTTTCAATCCTATTTTAAATCCCATTTTAACCCTTTCAATCTCGTTTTAACCCTTTACATCCCGTTTTAACCCTTTCAATCCCATTTTAACCCTTTAAATCCCATTTTAAATCGAATTTTAACCCTTTCAATCCCGTTTTTAACCCTTTCAATCCCATTTTAAATCCCATTTTAACCCTTTAAATCCCAATTTTATCCCTTTAAATTCCATTTAAAATTCTTTAAATCCCATTTTAACCCTTTAAATCCCATTTTAAATCAAACTTTAACCCTTTAAATCCCATTTGAACCCTTTAAATCCCACTTAAAATCCCATTTTAACCTTTTAAATCCCGTTTTAACCCTTTCAATCCTGTTTTAACCCTTTAAATCCCACTTAAAATTCCATTTTAACCTTTTAATTCCCATTTTTAATCCTTTAAATCTTATTTTAAATCCCGTTTTAACCCTTTCAATCCCATTTTAACCCTTTAATACCCATTTTAAATCCTATTTTAACTTTTTAAATTCCATTTTAACCCTTTAATTCCCATTTTAACCCTTTAAATCCCATTTTAAATCCCATTTTAACCCTTTAAATTCCATTTTAACCCGTTCAATCCCATTGTAACCCTTTCAATCCCATTTTAAATCGAATTTTAACCCTTTCAATCCCTTTTAAAATCCCATTTTAACCCTTTAAATCCCATTTTAACCCTTTAAGTTCCATTTAAAATTCTTTAAATCTCGTTTTAACCCTTTCAATCCCATTTGAAATCTCATTTTAACCCTTTAAATCCCATTTTTAACCCTTTAAATCCCATTTAAAATCCCATTTTAACCCTTTAAATCCCGTTTTAACCCTTTCAATTCCATTTTAACCCTTTAAATCCCATTTTAACCCCTTCAATCCCGTTTTAACCCTTTAAATCCCATTTTAACCCTTGCAATCCCATTTTAACCCTTTAATACCCATTTTAAATCCCATTTTAACTTTTTAAATCCCATTTTAACCCTTTTAATCTTATTTAAAATCAAATTTTAACCCTTGCAATCCCATTTAAACCCTTTCCATCCCATTGTAACCCTTTCAATCCCATTTTAAATCGAATTTTAACCCTTTCAATCCCATTTAAAATCCCATTTTAACCCATTAAATCCCAATTTTATCCCTTTAAATTCCATTTAAAATTCTTTAAATCTCGTTTTAACCCTTTCAATCCCATTTGAAATCTCATTTTAACCCTTTCAATCCCATTTTTAACCCTTTAAATCCCATTTAAAATGCCATTTTAACCCTTTCAATCTCATTTTAACCCTTTAAATCCCATTTTAACCCTTTCAATCCCATTTTAACCCTTTCAATTCCATTTTAACCCTTTAAATCCCAATTTTAACCCCTTCAATCCCGTTTTAACCCTTTAAATCCCATTTTAACCCTTTAAATCCCATTTTAAATCCCATTTTAACCCTTTAAACCCCATTTAAAATCCGTTTTTAACCCTTTAATTTCCATTTCTGCTTTTTTTTTTTAACCCTTTCCTCCCCTGTCCCCCACCCAGGTGAACCTGCTGCTGCCCATCGTCTACCTGATTTTTTGGGGGGCCCTGCTGCTCTTCTCGGCCTGGTCCGAGCCCCTGGTCTGCGGCATCGGCCTGGCCATCATGGCCACCGGCGCCCCCGTCTACCTGCTGTGCGTCAGGGCCAAGCCCCGCCCCCCGGGCGTGCAGAGAGCCCTGGGTGAGGGGCCGGGGGAAAAATTTGGGGGGAGGGGGTTTGGAGGGGTTTGAAGGGGGTTAATATTGGGATTTAAGGGGTTAAATTGGGATTTAAGGGGTTAAAATGGGATTTAAGAAGTTAATATTGGGATTTAAAGGGTTAAAATGGGATTTTAAGGGTTAAACTGGGATTTAAGGGGTTAATATTGGGTTTTAAAGGGTTAAAATGGGATTTGAGGGGTTAAAGTTGGGATTTAAGGGGTTAAATTGGGATTGAAAGGGTTAAAAAGGGATTTAAAGGGTTAAAAATGGGATTTTTAAGGGGTTAAACTTGGGATTTAAAGGGTTAAATTGGGTTTTAAAGGGTTAAAAAGGGATTTAATGGGTCAAAATGGGATTGAAAGGGCTAAAAAGGGATTTAAAGGGTTAAAATTTAGATTTAAAGGGTTAACATGGGGTTTAAGGGGTTAAAGTTGGGATTTAAAGGTGTTAAAATGGGATTGAAAGGGTTAAAAAAGGGATTTAAAGGGTTAAAGATGGGATTTTAAAGGGTTAAAATGGGATTTAAAAGGTTAAAATGGGGATTTAAGGGGTTAAAATTGGGTTTTAAAGGGTTAAAAAGGGATTTAAAGGGTTAAAATGGGAGTGACAGGGTTAAAAAAGGGATTTAAGGGGTTAAAGTTGGGATTTAAAGGGTTAAATTGGGATTGAAAGGGTTAAAAATGGGATTGAAAGTGTTAAAATGGGATTTAAAGGGTTAAAAATGGGATTTAAAGGATTAAAATTGGAAATAAATGGATTTAAAGGGTTAAAATTGGGTTTTAAAGGGTTAAAATTGCGATTTTTAAGGTGTTAACAATGGGATTTGAAGAGTTAAAAATGGGATTTAAAGGATTAAAATGGGATTTGAAGGATTAAAGTTGGAAATAAATGTGTTAAAATTGGAAATAAATGGCTTAAAATGGGATTTAAAGGTTTAAAATTGGGATTTAAGGGGTTAAAGTTGGGATTTAAAGGGTTAAAATCGGATTTTAAAAAACGAAAATTGGTGTTTAAAGGGCTAGAATTGGGATTTAAAGGGTTAAAGCGGCATTTAAAGGGTTAAAAGTGGGATTTGAGGGGTTAAAAATGGGTTTTAAGGGGTTCAAATTGGGATTTAAGGGGTTAAATTGGGATTTAAAGGGTTAAAATGGGGTTTAAAAGGTTAAAGTTGGGATTTAAAGGGTTAAATTCGGATTTTTTTGGGGGGACTTTTTAAAGGATTTATTGGAGATTTTTTGGGGAGTTTTTTGGGGGGATTTTTTGGGGATTTTTCTGGATTTTTTGGGGGATTTTTAAAAATTTTTTTCGGATTTGGGATTTTTGGGAATTTTTGGGGATTTTTTGAGGATTTTTTGGGATTTTTTGGGGATTTTTTGGGGGATTTTTGGGGATTTTTTGGGATTTTTTGGGGATTCTTTGGGGGTTTTTAGGGATTTTTGGGGATTTTTGGGATTTTTGGGGGATTTTTGGGATTTTTGGGGATTTTTTGGGGATTTTTTAAGCGATTTGTTGGAGATTTTTTGGGGATTTTTGGGGGATTTTTTGGGGGTTTTTTGTGGATTTTTAGAAGATTTCTTGGGGATTTTTGGGGATTTTTTAAACGATTTTTGGGGGATTTTTTGGGGACTTTTTTGGGATTTTTTGGGGGGGATTTTTTTGGGATTTTTTAAAAGATTTTTAAACGATTTTTTGGGGATTTTTTGGGAACTTTTGGGGTTTCTTTTAAATGATTTGTTGGAGATTTTTCTTGGGTTTTTTTGAGATTTTTTGCGAATTTTTGGGGATTTTGGGGATTTTTTTCGGAATTTTTGGGGGATTTTTTGGGGCCTTTTTGGGATTTTTGGGGGTTTTCTCAGGAAATTTTTGGGGATTTTTTGGGGATTTATTTGGGATTTTTTTGGGATTTATTTGGGATTTTTTGTGAATTTTTGGGGATTTTTTTGGATTTTTTGGGGATTTTTTTGGGATTTTTTCGCGATTTTTTGTGGATTTTTGGGATTTTTGTGGGATTTTTGGGGATTTTTGGGGATTTTAGATTTTTGGGATTTTTTGGGGATTTTTGGGGATTTTTGGGGGATTTTTGGGGATTTTTTGGGGATTTTTTTGGAATTTTTTGGGATTTTTTTGGCAATTTTATTGGGAGTTATTTGGAAACTTTTAGGAATTTCTTTAGGAATTTTTTTTAGATTTTTTGGGGGTTTTTTGGGATTTTTTGGGGATTTTTAGGGATTTTTTGGACACTGTGGTTTTTTGACAATTTTGGGGGAATTTTTGGGAAATTTCTGAGGATTTTTTGGGGATGTATTTGGGATTTTTTTTTATTTTTTTGGGAGTTTTTGGGGAATTTTTTTGGATTTTCTAAACGATTTATTGGAGTTTTTTGGGGGGATTTTTTGGGGGATTTTTTGGGATTTTTTGGGGATTTTTTGGAATTTTGTTTGGGGGGATTTTTAGGGATTTTTTGGACACTTTTTGTGGTTTTTTGACAATTTTTGGGGAATTTTTGGGAAATTTTTGGAGATTTTTTGGGGATTTCCTTGGGAAATTTTTTGGGATTTTTTGGGGTTTATTTGGGATTTTTTTGGGATTTTTTGGGATTTTTAGGGGAAAATTTGGGGAAAAAAAGTGCAGTTTTGGGAAAATTGTTTCAGGAAAGATTCGGGAAGAATTTTGGGAAAAGTTGGAAAAAAATTTGGGGAAAATCGAATTTCAGGAGGGATTTGGGGGAAATTTTGGGAGAATATTTGGGAGAAATTGGGGAAAATTTCAGAAAAGTTTTGGGGAGAATTTGGGGAAATTTGGGGAAAAATTTTGGTAAAAAATTTGAATTTTGGGAGAATTTGGAGAAATTTTCGGGAACATTTTGACTCAAATTTTGGGGGAAAATTTTGAAGAATTTTGGGAAGAATTTAAGAAAATTTGGGGAAAAAAATTTTAAAATTTTGAGAATTTTGGAAAAATTTGGGGAAATTTTGAAGAATTTTGAGGATAATTTTGCGAAAATTTGGGGAAAAAAATTGAAAAATTTTGAGAATTTTGGAGAAATTTTGGAAAAATTTGGGGAAATTTGGGAAAAAAAAATTAAAAATTTTGAGGATTTTGGAAAAATTTGGGGAAAAATTTTGCGAAAATTTGGGGAAAAAAATTGAAAAATTTTGAGAATTTTGGAGAAATTTTGGAAAAATTTGGGGAAATTTGGGAAAAAAAAATTAAAAATTTTGAAAATTTTGGAAAAATTTGGGGAAAAATTTGGGGGGAATTTGGGGAAAAATGAGAAATTTGGGGGAAAAATCGGGAGAAAATTTGGGAGAAATTGGGAAAAAATTTGGGGAAAAATTTGAGAAAATTCGTAAAAAATTTTGGGGAAAATTTTGGGGAAAAAATGGAATTTTGGGAGAATTTGGGGAAATTTTTGGGAACATTTTGAGTCAAATTTTGGGGAAAATTTTGAAGAATTTTGGGAAGAATTTAAGAAAATTTGGGGGAAAAAAATTAAAAACTTTTGAGAATTTTGGAGAAATTTGGGGAAAAATTTTGAGAAAATTTGGAGAAAAAAATTTAAATTTTGAGAATTTTGGGAAAATGTGGAGAAAAAATTGGGGAAAATTTGGGGAAAATTTTGAAGAATTTTGGGGAAAAAAAATTGAAAAATTTTGAGAATTTTGGAAAAACTTGGGAAAAATTTGGGGAAAATTTTGGGGGGAATTTGGGGAAAATTGAGAAATTAGGGGAAAAAAGAAAAATTTGGAGAAATTGGGAAAAAATTTGGGAAAAAAATTGAGAAAATGCGTGAAAAATTTTGAAGAAAATTTTGGGGAAAAAAAATTTAAAATTTTGAGAATTTTGGAAAAATTTGAGAAAAAATTTGGGGAAAATTTGAGGAAAAATTCGGGGATTTTGTGTCTTATTAAAAAAATCAGAAATTATTTCAATTTTAACCATTTCTGGACAATTTTAACCCGAATTTTTTTGTTTTTTTTTCCTTGCCCCTCCCCCACAGCCGCCATGACGGATTTTGGGCAGCGCCTCCTATTGGTTGTTTACCCGGGGGGCGTGGCCGGAAGTGACCCCGCCCCCACCCAGGAGCCCCTCAAGCCCCGCCCCTCCCCCACCCTTTAAAATAAAATTTTAAAAAAATAAAAAAATTAAAAAATTGGGGGCGTGGCCCTTTAAGAAGCGATGACGTCATCGGGGCAGAGCCGGCTCCGCCCATTTTTAATCTGCTCATTAAAATTAAAAAATTATTAAAAATTAAAATTAAAAAAAAGCGGAGGGGGGGAGGGGCGAAATTAAAAAATTAAAAATGAAGAAATGAAAATATTGTTTTAAAAAGTCAAAAATATTAAAAAAAATTTAGTTGGAAAATAAAAAGTTTTAAATTAAAATTTTGTGTGTGTGTTTTATTTAATTCGTTTTTTATTAAAATTTTTGGGAATTTTATTGAAATTTTTTTTTCATTTTTAATTTTTAATTTTTTGCCCTAAAATCCACAAAATTTTATCAAAATTTTTTCTTCTTTTTTCTTTTTTTTTTCTCTTAAAAATTCGGGAAATTTTATCCAAAAATATTTTATTCCACCCAAAAAAAATTTTTTTTTTTTTTCCGAATTTTAAAAATCTTCACCCAAATATTTTTAATTTTTTTTTTTTTTCTTTGTTTAAATTCTGGGAATTTATTTATTTAATATTTGAATTTTAAAAAAATTTTTTCCCCCCAAATTTTTATTTTTAATCCATTTTTTCTTAAAATTTGGGGAATTTTACCCAAAAAAAAAATTCCCTTTTCTATTTTTTTATATCCGCAAAATTTTCCTCCAATTTTTTAAATTTTATTTTAATTTTTTTCTTACTAAAATCCTCAAAATTTTAACCTAAAATTTCAGATATTTTAAATTTTTTTTATTATTAAAGTTATGAAAATTTAATGTAAAAATTTTCCAATTTTTCAATTTTTTTTCCTGAAATTCCACGAATTTTACCCAAAAAATTTCCACCTTTTACATTTTTATTTTTCCTAAAATCCGAGAAATTTTTTTTTCCTAAAACCCGTAAAATTTCCATCAAAAATTTCCCATTTTTTTAATTCTTTTTTTTCCTAAAATCCACAAATTTATCCCAAAAAAATTTTCCTTTATTTTCATTTTTTTCCCCCTAAAATCCGACGGATTTTCCTCCAAATTTTTTCCTTTTTTGTTTTTTTTTTCCTTTTTAAATTTCATTTATTTATTTATTTATTTTAATTTATTGTTTCGCTTTCTTTTTTTTAAATTTTGTTTACTTATTTATGTATTTATTTATTGTTTTGCTTTTTATTTTATAATTTTTTTTTTTTTTAAATTCAAATTTTCGCTGTTTTGACGGAAATTCCCGAACGTTTTACGGAAATTCCCGAATTTTTTTGGTTTTTTAATTGAAATTTTCGGTGATTTTACGAAAATTCCCGAATTTTTGGGGAGTTTTAAATTGAAATTTTCGGTGTTTTGACGGAAATTCCCGAATATTTTACGGAAATTCCCGAATTTTTTGGGCTTTTTAATTGAATTTTTCGGTGATTTTACGAAAATTCCCGAATTTTGGGGTTTTTTTAATTGAATTTTTCGGTGTTTTGACGGAAATTCCCGAACATTTTACTGAAATTCCCGAATTTTTGGGGGCTTTTTAATTGAGTTTTTTGGTGATTTGACGGAAATTCCCGAATTTTTTATCTTTTTTTAATTCAAATTTTCGGTGTTTTGACGGAAATTCCCGAACATGTAACGAAAATTCCCGAATTTTTGGGGCTTTTAAATTGAATTTTTCGGTGTTTTGACGGAAATTCCCGAACGTTTTACGGAAATTCCCGAATTTTTTTGGTTTTTTAAATTGAAATTTTCGGTGATTTTACGAAAATTCCCGAATTTTTGGGGGGTTTTTAATGGAATTTTTCGGTGATTTTAGGGAAATTCCCGAACATTTTACGGAAATTCCCGAATTTTTGGGGCTTTTAAATTAAATTTTTCGGTGATTTTAGGGAAATTCCCGAATTTTTTATCTTTTTTTAATTCAAATTTTCGGTGCTTTGACGGAAATTCCCGAACGTTTTACGGAAATTCCCGAAAATTTTGGGGCTTATAAATTTAATTTTTCGGTAATTTTACGAAAATTCCCGAATTTTTGGGGATTTTTAATTGAATTTTTCGGTGATTTTAGGGAAATTCCCGAATTTTGGGGGATTTTTTAAATTGAATTTTCGGTGATTTTAGGGAAATTCCCGAATATTTTGGGGCTTTTTAATTCAAATTTTTCGCTGTTTTGACGGAAATTCCCGAATATTTTACGGAAATTCCCGAACATTTTGGGGCTTATAAATTGAATTTTTCGGTGATTTTACGAAAATTCCCGAATTTTTTCTGGTTTTTTTATTTGAATTTTTCGGTGATTTTACGAAAATTCCCGAATTTTTAAATCTTTTTTTAATTCAAATTTTCGGTGTTTTGACGGAAATTCCCGAACATTTTACGGAAATTCCCGAACATTTTGGGGCTTATAAATTGAATTTTTCGGTGATTTTACGAAAATTCCCGAATTTTTTAATCTTTTTTTAATTCAAATTTTCGGTGATTTTACGAAAATTCCCGAATTTCTTTTTTTTAATTGAAATTTTCGGTGATTTTACGAAAATTCCCGAATTTTTGGGGCTTTTTAATTGAATTTTTCGGTGTTTTGACGGAAATTCCCGAACATTTTACGAAAATTCCCGAATTTTGGGGCTTTTAAATCGAATTTTTCGGTGTTTTGACGGAAATTCCCGAACATTTTACGGAAATTCCCGAACATTTTGGGGCTTATAAATTGAATTTTTCGGTGATTTTACGAAAATTCCCGAATTTTTTGGGGCTTTTAAATTGAATTTTTCGGTGTTTTGACGGAAATTCCCGAACATTTTACGAAAATTCCCGAATTTTTGGGGCTTTTAAATTAAATTTTTCGGTGATTTTAGGGAAATTCCCGAATTTTTTATCTTTTTTTAATTCAAATTTTCGGTGATTTTACGGAAATTCCCGAACGTTTTACGGAAATTCCCGAATTTTTTCTGGTTTTTTAATTGAAATTTTCGGTGATTGTACGAAAATTCCCGAATTTTTTCTGGTTTTTTAATTGAAATTTTCGGTGATTGTACGAAAATTCCCGAATTTTTGGGACTTTTAAATTGAATTTTTCGGTGTTTTGACGGAAATTCCCGAACATTTTACGAAAATTCCCGAATTTTTGGGGTTTTTATTAATTGAAATTTTAGCTGATTTTACGAAAATTCCCGAATTTTGGGGGGTTTTTAATTGAATTTTTCGGTGTTTTGACGGAAATTCCCGAATATTTTACGGAAATCTCCGAACATTTTACGGAAATTCCCGAATATTTTGGGGATTTTTAATTCAATTTTTCGGTGATTTTACGAAAATTCCTGAATTTTGGGGTTTTTAAATTGAAATTTTTGGTGATTTTACGAAAATTCCCGAATTTTTTGGGGATTTTAATCGATTTTTTCGGTGTTTTGACGGAAATTCCCGAATTTTTGGGGTTTTTTAATTGAATTTTTCGCTTTTCTGACGGAAATTCCCGAACATTTTACGGAAATCCCCGAACTCTCCCCAACAAAATGGCGGCGCTCCGCCGGAAACCCCCGAAGAAACCCGAGAGCAACCGAACACTTCCGGAAACACCCGAATCTTTCCGGAAACACCCGAAGAATCCCGGAAACGCTGCGCCCGTCACGGGAAGCGCCGAAAGTTTCCGAAGCCGCCGAAAGTTGCCGGAAAGAGCCGAAGCGCCTCAGCGGAAGTTGCCGAAGGCGCAGCGCGAACGGCGCCACACCAAGATGGCGGACGGGGAGGAGGTGACTCTGGACGGGCGGCCGCTTCATCTGCTGCGAGTCGCCGACCTGAAAGCGGCTCTGGAGCAGCGCGGCCTCGCCAAGAGCGGCCAGAAAAGCGCCCTGATCAAGCGGCTGCGAGGGGTGAGAGAGAGAAATAGAGAGAGAGGCGGGGAAATGGCGGCGGCGCCGTGAGGGGGGAAGGAGGTGAAGGAGGAAAGGGGGAGCGGGAAAATGGCGGCGCATGCGCAGTAATGGCTGAGGGGGCGGTGGGTTCTCTACCCCCCTCAGGGTTTTCCCGCCAACGCGTGAGGGGAGGAAAAAGGCGGGAAAATCTGAGGGGGTGGGAGACCCCTCGTGAGGGGTGAGGAGGTTTTGGGGGTGAAAAATGGAGATTTTGGTTCAAAGCGTGAGGGGGAAGGGGGGTGTGGGGGGTTTGAGGGAAAGTCGCGATTGGAGGGGAAGGCTGAGGGGGTTTGGGGTGAAAATCGCGATTTTGAGGAAAAGTCTGAGGCGATTTGGGGTGGAAATCGCGATTTTGATGAGTTTTAGGAAAAGTCTGAGGCGATTTAAGGTGGAAAATCGCGATTTTTAGGAGAAACCTGAGGCGATTTGGGGTGAAAATCGCGATTTTGAGGAAAAATCTTGAGGCGATTTGGGGTGAAACTCGCGATTTTTAGGAGAAATCTGAGGCGATTTGGGGTGAAAATCGCGATTTTGAGAGAAAAATCTGAGGCGGTTTTGGGGTGAAAATCGCGATTTTGATGCGTTTTAGGAAAAGTCTGAGGCGATTTAAGGTGGAAAATCGCGATTTTTGAGGAAAAAGTCTAGCAGAGGCGGTTTGGGGTGAAAATCGCGATTTTGCGAAAAAATCTTGGGAGGCGATTTGAAGTGAAACTCGCGATTTTTAGGAGAAATCTGAGGCGATTTGGGGGTGAAAATCGCGATTTTGATGAGTTGTAGGGAAAGTTCTGAGGCGATTTAGGGGTGAAAATCGCGATTTTGGGGAAAAAACTGAGGCGATTTGGGGTGGAAATCGCGATTTTGAGGAAAAATCTTGAGGCGATTTGAAGTGAAACTCGCGATTTTTAGGAGAAATCTGAGGCGATTTGGGGTGAAAATCGCGATTTTGAGGAAAAATCTGAGGCGGTTTGGGGTGAAAATCGCGATTTTGATGCGTTTTAGGAAAAGTCTGAGGCGATTTAAGGTGGAAAATCGCGATTTTGAGGAAAAGTCTGAGGCGGTTTGGGGTGAAAATCGCGATTTTGAGAAAAAATCTTGAGGCGATTTGAAGTGAAACTCGCGATTTTTAGGAGAAATCTGAGGCGATTTGGGGTGAAAATCACGATTTTGATGAGTTGTAGGGAAAGTTCTGAGGCGATTTGGGGTGAAAATCGCGATTTTGAGGAAAAGTCTGAAGTGATTTGGGGTGAAAATCGCGATTTTGAGGAAAAATCTTGAGGTGATTTCGGGTGAAAAAATCGCGATTTTGAGGAAAAATCTTGAGGCGGTTTGGGGTGAAAATCGCGATTTTGATGAGTTGTAGGGAAAGTTCTGTGGTGATTTCGGGTAAAAATCGCGATTTTGAGGAAAAGTCTGAGGCGATTTGAGGTGGAAATCGCGATTTTGATGAGTTTTAGGAAAAGTCTGAGGCGATTTAAGGTGGAAAATCGCGATTTTTAGGAGAAATCTGAGGCGGTTTGGGGTGAAAATCGCGATTTTGAGGAAAAATCTTGAGGCGATTTGAAGTGAAACTCGCGATTTTTAGGAGAAATCTGAGGCGATTTGGGGTGAAAATCGCGATTTTGATGAGTTGAAGGAAAGTTCTGAAGCGATTTGGGGTGGAAATCGCGATTTTGAGGAAAAGTCTGAGGGGATTTGGGGTGAAAATCGCGATTTTGAGGAAAAGTCTGAGGCGATTTGAAGTGAAACTCGCGATTTTTAGGAGAAATCTGAGGCGATTTGGGGTGAAAATCGCGATTTTGAGGAAAAATCTGAGGCGGTTTGGGGTGAAAATCGCGATTTTGATGCGTTTTAGGAAAAGTCTGAGGCGATTTAAGGTGGAAAATCGCGATTTTGAGGAAAAAGTCTGAGGCGGTTTGGGGTGAAAATCGCGATTTTGAGAAAAAATCTTGAGGCGATTTGAAGTGAAACTCGCGATTTTTTAGGAGAAATCTGAGGCGATTTGGGGTGAAAATCACGATTTTGATGAGTTGTAGGAAAGTTCTGAGGCGATTTGGGGTGAAAATCGCGATTTTGAGGAAAAGTCTGAAGTGATTTGGGGTGAAAATCGCGATTTTGAGGAAAAAATCTTGAGGTGATTTCGGGTGAAAAAATCGCGATTTTGAGGAAAAATCTTGAGGCGGTTTGGGGTGAAAATCGCGATTTTGATGAGTTGTAGGGAAAGTTCTGTGGTGATTTCGGGTAAAAATCGCGATTTTGAGGAAAAGTCTGAGGCGATTTGGGGTGAAACTCGCGATTTTGAGGAAAAGTCTGAGGCGATTTGAGGTGGAAATCGCGATTTTGATGAGTTTTAGGAAAAGTCTGAGGCGATTTAAGGTGGAAAATCGCGATTTTTAGGAGAAATCTGAGGCGGTTTGGGGTGAAAATCGCGATTTTGAGGAAAAATCTTGAGGCGATTTGAAGTGAAACTCGCGATTTTTAGGAGAAATCTGAGGCGATTTGGGGTGAAAATCGCGATTTTGATGAGTTGTAGGGAAAGTTCTGAGGCGATTTGGGGTGAAAATCGCGATTTTGAGAGAAAAAGTCTGAGGCGATTTGGGGTGGAAATCGCGATTTTGAGAAAAGTCTGAGGGATTTAAGGTGAAAAATCGCGATTTTGAGGAAAAATGAAGCGATTTGGGGTGAAAATCGCGATTTTTGGGGAAAATCTGAGGCGGTTTGGGGTGAAAATCGGCGATTTTTGAGGAAAAATCTTGAGGCGATTTGAAGTGAAACTCGCGATTTTAGGAGAAATCTGAAGCGATTTGGGGTGAAAATCAGCGATTTTGAGGAAAAATCTTGAGGTGATTCCGGGGTGAAAAAATCGCGATTTTGAGGAAAAAATCTTGAAGCGATTTAAAGGTGAAAATCGCGATTTTGGGGGAGAAAAAGTCTGAAGCGCGATTTGGGGGTGAAAATCGCGATTTTGATGAGTTTAGGAAAAGTCTGAGCGATTTAGGGGTGAAAATCAGCGATTTTGAGGAAAAAAATCTTGAAGGCGATTTGGGGGTCAAAATCGCGATTTTGATGAGTTGAGGGGAAAGTTCTGAGGCGATTTAGAATTTGAAAATCGCGATTTTGAGAAAAGTCTGAAGCGATTTAGGGTGAAAATCGCTGATTTTGAGGAGAAAAAGTCTGAGGCGATTTGGGGGTGAAAATCGGCGATTTAGATTTTTGTGAGGGAATTTGAGGTAAAAATCGCGATTTTGATAAATTTAGGGGAAAATTCTGAGGCGATTTAAAGGTGAAAAATCAGCGATTTTGAGGAGAAAGTCTGAGGCGATTTGGGGTGAAAATCGCGATTTAGATTTTTTGTGAGGGAATTTGAGGGTAAAAATGCGTGATTTTGATAAATCCGGTAAAAAATCTGAGGAGGATTTAGCTTTTATATCGCGATTTTGGGATTTTTCCGTGGAGTTTTTTGGGCCAAAATGTTCGATTTTGATGAATTCAATTCAAACTCTGAGGTTTAAATCCCGTTTTAATTCGATTTTGAGGTTTAAAAATGTCGATTTTGGGGCAAAAATTTGAATTTTTGTCACGGTTTTGGTGAGAAAAAAATTGAAATTTTTTGTGGTTTGTGAAAGATTTGGGGGTGAAAAAATTGGATTTTTGGGTGTTTTTGAGGAGGGAGGGTGGGAAAAAATGGGATTTTGAGGTTTGTGGTTTTTCAAAAATTGAAATTTTGTCCCAATTTTGCCAAAATTCGAAGCGCTGATGTTGGAGAATCTGCAGAAACACTCGAGCCCCCATCCACCTTCCAGCCCAACTCATGAGGTGAGACACCCCAAAAAATCAAGATCCACCCAAAATTCCCAAAAATATCGAAATTTTTCAAATTTTATAAAATTCCCCCAAAATTCACCTAAAAATTCCAAAAACTTCCTGAAAAATCACCCAAACTCCTTTAAGTTCTCCCAAAATTTCCTCCAAAATTTCTTCCAAAAATCCAAAAAAATCCCAAAAATCCAAAAAATCTCAAAAATTTCAAATTCTAAAAAATTCTCCTAAAAATTCTCCTAAAAATTCAGAAAAAATTCTCTGAAAATCACCCCAAATTCCTTTAAATTTGCCCCAAAATGTCCTCAAAATTACACAAAATTTACCCAAATTTTCCCCATAAAAATAAAAAAAGTCTTAAAAAGGTGCCAAAAAATTCTAAAAAATCCCAAAAAATCCCAAAAATTCCCAAAGAAATTCTTAAAAAGTCCCAAAAATTCCCAAAAAGTGCAAAAATCCCCAAAAGTGCCAAAAATTCCCAAAATTCCTATAAAGATTCTAGGAAAAAATCTTGAAAAATTCCATAAAAACCAAAAAGGATTCCCAAAAATTCCCCAAAATTCAAAAATTCCCAAAAATCCCAAAAAATCTTAAAAATTCCCAAAAAATTCCCAAAAATTCGAAAAAAATTCTGAAATATTCCAATAAATTCCAAAAAAATTCCCAAAAAATTTCCAAAGAATTCCGAAAAAATCCCCAAAAAATCCCAAAAAATTTTGAAAAAATCCCCAAAATATCCCCAAAAAAATCTCAAAGAATTCCCAAAAAATTCTGAAAAAATCCACCACAATCCCCAAAAATCTATTAAAAAAATCCCAAAAAATTCCCAAAAATTGCCAAAAAGTGCCAAAAATAATTAAACATCCCAAAAAATCCCCAAAAATTCTCAAAAAATTCCAAAATAATTCCCAAAAAATTCCTAAAAATTTCCAAAAAGCCCGTAGGAGATTTTCAAAAAATCCCAGAGTTTTGAGAGATTCCCAGTTTACAGGTTTTGGAGTTAAAAATCTTCATTTAATTCCCAAAAAGCATTTTAAATAATCCCAAAATCACCAAAAAATCGGTAGAAAAAAATCCATTAAAAATCCCAAAAAATTTCCAAAAAATCCCAAAAATCCCCAAAATTCCCCAAAAATTTTCCCAAATTTTTTTTTTCCCCAAATTTTTGGGCACCCTCAGATGGGCGAGGCCATGGGGCAGAACAGTTTCATCAAGGAGTACCTGGAGACCCCAAAATCCCCCAAAAACCCCCAAAAAATCCCAGAAAATTCTGAAAAAATCCCAAAAAAATCCGAAAAAACTCATCCCCAAAAAATTCGAAAAATTTTGAACAATCCCCCAAAAATTCCCCAAAAAATGTCAAAAAATCCCCAAAAATTGCCAAAAAATTGCCGTCCCAAAACTTCGAAAAAATCCCCAAAAAATTCCCCAAAAATCCCAAAATTCCCCAAAATTTCCCAAAAAATTCAAAAAATTGCCAAAAAATTCTTAAAAAATCCCAAAAAATTCCGAGAAAAGTGCAAAAAATTCAAAAAATTCCAAATTTTTTGGGGTTTTCCAAATTTTGGGATTTGGGGAGTAAAAAGTTTCAATTAATTCCCAAAAAAATGTTTTAAATCGTTCAAAAATCACCAAAACATCACGAAAAAAACGGCTAAAAAAACCCGAAAAAATGGAAAAAATTCCCAAAAAATCCCCAAAAATCCCCAAAAATTCCCCAAAATTTCTATAAAATCCCAAAATTTTGGGAATTCCAAGTTTTTGGGATTTTGGAATAAAAAATCTCCACTTAATTCCCGAAAAAACGTTTTAAATCGTTCAAAAATCACCAAAAAATCGCAAAAAAAATCCGAAAAAAATGGAAAAAATTCCCAAAAAAATCCAAAAAAATTCCCAAAAATCCCCAAATTTCCCCAAAATTCCCCCAAATGTTTTTTGGGACCCTCAGATGGGCGAGGCCATGGGGCAGAACAGTTTCATCAAGGAGTAGCTGGAGACCCAAAAAATCCCCAAAAAATTGCCCAAAAAATCCCAAAGAAATTTCAAAAAAATCTCAAAAAATCCCAAAAATCCCCAAAAAATCCCAAAAAAATTCCCAAAAAATTCCCTAAATTGCCCAAAATTTTGGAAATTCCAAATTTTTAGGATCTGGGAGTAAAAAAAATCTTAACTTAATTCCTAAAAAAACCTTAAAAATCATTGAAAAATCACCAAAAAATCGCAGAAAAAATCGTGAAAAAAATCCGAAAAAAATAGAAAAAAATTCCCAAAAAATTCCCAAAAATTTCTAAAAAATCCCAAATTTTTGGGAATTCCAAAATTTTTAGGATTTTGGAATAAAAAATCTCCACTTAATTCCTGAAAAAACGTTTTAAATCGTTCAAAAATCACCAAAAAATCGCAAAAAAAATCCGAAAAAAATGGAAAAAATTCCCAAAAAAATCCAAAAAAATTCCCAAAAATCCCCAAATTTCCCAAAATTCCCCCAAATGTTTTTTGGCACCCTCAGATGGGCGAGGCCATGGGGCAGAACAGTTTCATCAAGGAGTACCTGGAGAAGCAGCAGGAGCTGCTGCAGCAGCGCCGGGAGCCGCCCGAGCCGCACGGTGAGCCCCAAAAAAACCCCAAAATTGCCCAAAATCCCCCAAATTTCACCCCAAAAAATTCAATTTTTTCTCCTTTCTTGCAGCATCCGAGACTGGAGAGGAGGAGGAAGAGGAGGAGGAAGGAGGAGGGAGGAAGGAGAGGAGGAGGATGGTGAGATTTGGGAGCAGAGGTCCGGGGATTTTGGTCAAATTTAAATTTTTTTAATTTTGGGGATTTTGGTCAAGTCCAATTTTTGTTAATTTTAGGAGAAATTTTGGGATTTTTTCTTAAATTACGAATTTTGAAAATTTTTTTCTCTTTTTTGGGTTTTTTTCTTGGTGTTTGGGAGAGAATTTTGGGGGATTTTGGTCAATTTTTAATTTTGGGGGTAGAATTTGGGGGATTTTGGTCAAATTCAATTTTTTGTTAATTTAGGAGGAAAAAAATTTGGGATTTTTCTTAAATTTTTGAGTTCTGAGAAATTTTTTCCTCATTTTGTTTTTTTCTCGATTTCTGGGTGAAATTTGCAGGATTTTGGTCAAATTTAATTTTTTTATTTTGGGAGAAAATTTAGAGGATTTTGGTCAAATTTCAATTTTTATTTTAGGAAAAATTTTGGGTTTGGTTGAATTTTTTAATTTTTGAGGAATTTTTGACTAATTTTTGGGTTTTTTTTTCTTGGTTTTTGGGGGAGAAATTTGGGGATTTTTGGTCAAATTTTAATTTTGGGGTAAATTTTGGGGATTTTGGTCAAATTCAATTTTTGTTAATTTTAGGAGAAATTTTGGGATTTTTTCTTAAATTTTTGAATTTTGAAAATTTTTTTTTCTCTTTTTTGTGCTTTTTTTCTTGGTGTTTGGGAGAAATTTGGGAGATTTTGGTCAAATTTAATTTTTTTAATTTGGGGAAATTTGGGGGATTTTGGTCAAATTCAAATTTTTTGTTAATTTCGGAAAAAATTTGGGGATTTTTTTCTTAAATTTTTGAGTTCTGAGAAATTTTTTTCCTCATTTTTGTTTTTTTTCTCGATTTCTGGGTGAAATTTGCAGGATTTTGGTCAAATTTATTTTTTTTTAGTTTTGGAGAAAATTTCGAGGATTTTGGTCAAATTTCAATTTTTTATTTTAGGAAAAATTTTGGGTTTGGTTGAATTTTTTAATTTTGAGAAATTTTTTGACTAATTTTTGGGTTTTTTTTCTTGGTTTTTGGGAGAAATTTGGGGATTTTGGTCAAATTTTAATTTTGGGGTAAATTTTGGGGATTTTGGTCAAATTCCAATTTTTTGTTAATTTTAGGAGAAATTTTGGGATTTTTTCTTAAATTTTTGAATTTTGAAAAATTTTTTTTCTCTTTTTTGGGTTTTTTTTCTTGGTGTTTGGGAGAAATTTGGGAGATTTTGGTCAAATTTAAATTTTTTAATTTGGGGAAATTTTGGGGATTTTGGTCAAATTCAAATTTTTTGTTAATTTTGGAAAAAATTCGGGGTTTTTTTCTTAAATTTTTGAGTTCTGAGAAATTTTTTTCCTCATTTTTGTTTTTTTTCTCGATTTCTGGGTGAAATTTGCAGGATTTTGGTCAAATTTAATTTTTTTTTTATTTTGGAGAAAATTTCGAGGATTTTGGTCAAATTTCAATTTTTTATTTTAGGAAAAATTTTGGGTTTGGTTGAATTTTTTAATTTTGAGGAATTTTTTGACTAATTTTTGGGTTTTTTTTCTTGGTTTTTGGGAGAAATTTGGGGGATTTTGGTCAAATTTTAATTTTGGGGTAAATTTTGGGGATTTTGGTCAAATTCCAATTTTTTGTTAATTTTAGGAGAAATTTTGGGATTTTTTCTTAAATTTTTGAATTTTGAAAATTTTTTTTTCTCTTTTTTGTGCTTTTTTTCTTGGTGTTTGGGAGAAATTTGGGAGATTTTGGTCAAATTTAATTTTTTTAATTTGGGGAAATTTGGGGGATTTTGGTCAAATTCAAATTTTTTGTTAATCTCGGAAAAAATTTGGGGATTTTTTTCTTAAATTTTTGAGTTCTGAGAAATTTTTTTCCTCATTTTTGTTTTTTTTCTCGATTTCTGGGTGAAATTTGCAGGATTTTGGTCAAATTTATTTTTTTTTAGTTTTGGAGAAAATTTCGAGGATTTTGGTCAAATTTCAATTTTTTATTTTAGGAAAAATTTTGGGTTTGGTTGAATTTTTTAATTTTTGAGAAATTTTTTGACTAATTTTGGGTTTTTTTTCTTGGTTTTGGGAGAAATTTGGGGATTTTTGGTCAAATTTTAATTTTTGGGGGAGTAAATTTTGGGGATTTTGGTCAAATTCAATTTTTTGTGAATTTTAGGAGAAATTTTGGGATTTTTTCTTAAATTTTTGAATTTTGAAAAATTTTTTTTCTCTTTTTTGGGTTTTTTTTCTTGGTGTTTGGGAGAATTTTGGGGGATTTTGGTCAAATTTTAATTTTGGGGTAAATTTGGGGGATTTTGTCAAATTTCAATTTTTTGTTAATTTCAGAAAAAATTTTGGGATTTTTTTCTTAAATTTTTGAGTTTTGCAAATTTTTTTTCTCATTTTTGGTTTTTTTTTCTCATTTTTGGTTTTTTTGCTTGGTTTTTGGGAGAAATTTGGGGGATTTTGGTCAAATTTTATTTTGGGGTAAATTTTGGGGATTTTGGTCAAATTCCAATTTTTTTTTAATTTTAGGAGAAATTTTGGAGTTTTTTTCTTAAATTTTTGAACTTGGAGAAATTTTTTTCCTCATTTTTGTTTTTTTTTCTTGGTTTTTGGGGGAAATTTGGGGGATTTTGGTCACATTTTAATTTTGGGGTAAATTTGGGTGTTTTGGTCAAATTTTTGGGTCAAATTTTGGGTCAATTTTTCTCATTTTTATTCCATTTTTTGGGTCTATAATTCTTATTTTTGGGTTCAATATTTCCCAATTTTTGGGTCAAATTTCTCCAATTTTGGGTCAATTTTTCTCATTTTTTTTCCCATATTTGTGTTAAATTTTCCCAATTTTTGGGAGGAATTTTCTCCAATTTTTGGGTCAAGTTTTCCCAATTTTGGGTCAAATTTTTCTCTTTTTTTTTCTCCATTTATGATTTGAATTTTTGTAATTTTTGAATTGAATATTTCCCATTTTTGGGTCAAATTCTCCCAATTTTGGCTCAAATTCTCCCAATTTTGGATCAAATTTTCTCCATTTTTGGTCAAATCCTTAAATTTTGGGTCTAATCTTTAAATTTTGAGTCAAATTTTTTATTTTTATCCCAAATTTCTCCAGTTTTAGGTCAAATTTCCCCAACTTTGGGTCAAATTTTTCTCATTTTTTTTTCCATTTTTGGGTCGATTTTTTTATAATTTTTGGGTCAAATTCTCCCAATTTTGGGTCAAATTTTCTCAATTTTGGGTCAAATTTTTCGCTTTTTTTTTATTTGTGACTTTCGACTTTTCAGGTATTTTTTGAATTAAATATTTCACATTTTTGGGTCGAATTTTCTCAATTTTGGCTCAAATTGTCCCAATTTTGGATCAAATTTTCTCAGTTTTGGGTCAAATCTTTTAATTTTAAGTCAAATTTTTCATTTTAGTCCCAAATTTCTCCAGTTTTGAG
Organism: Luscinia megarhynchos; assembly: GCA_034336665.1. Taxonomy (NCBI): domain Eukaryota; kingdom Metazoa; phylum Chordata; class Aves; order Passeriformes; family Muscicapidae; genus Luscinia; species Luscinia megarhynchos. The sequence continues at coordinate 24,727 of JAPFBE010000463.1, read as the reverse complement.
TTAAATTTCCCCAAATTTTGGGTCAAATTTCTCTCATTTTTATTCCCATTTTTGGGTTTATTTTTCTTATTTTTGGATTCAATATTTGCCAATTTTTGGGTCATATTTCTCCAATTTTGGGTCAAATTTTCTCAATTTTGGATCTAATCTTTTAATTTTAAGTCAAATTTTTCATTTTTGTCCCAAATTTCTCCGGTTTTGAGTCAAATTTCCCCAAATTTTGGGTCAAATTTTTCTCATTTTTTGCTGGATTTCTGGTTTGATATTTTATAATTTTTGGGTCAAATTCTCCCATTTTTGGGTCAAATTTTTCTCAATTTTGGGTCAAATTTCCCAAATTTTGCGTCAAATTTTCTCTACTTTGGGTTAAATTTTTTCAATTTTAGGTCAAACCTTTAAATTTTGGTCAAACCTTTAACTTTTGACTCAAATGTCTCATTTTAATCCCAAATTTCTCAATTTTTAAAATTTTTTTTTTATTTTTCCCCTCAGGCAGCTCGGCCCGCCCCCGGCCCGCCCCGAGCCCGCCCCGCTGCAGCCGCCGCCCGCCCCACGGGAGGGGCCGGAGGGGAGGAGGAGGAGGAGGAAGAGGAGGGGCGAGGAGGAGGAGGAGGAGGAGGAAGAGGAAGAAACCCCAAAACCCGAAAATCGCCCCAAAAACGCCGGAAACGCCCCCTCCGGAAGTGACGTCACCCGCACCGGAAGCGGAATCACCAAAACCGGAAGCGGCACCACACAAACAGGAAGTAACATCACCTAAGCAGGAAGTGGCATCACCCAAGCAGGGAAGTGGCCACAGCACAACCGGAAGTGGCCTCGGCAGAACCGGAAGTGGTCTCAGCCGAACCGGAAGTGCAGGGTGGGGAAACAGGAAGAGCGGAGCCTGAGCCGGAAGTGGAGGCGGCCGAACCGGAAGTGGCGCCGAGCAGCCCCTCCCTCCCCGCTGCAGGGGAGAAGGGGGAGGGGCCGGAGAAGGGGGAGGAAGCTTGAAAGGAGGGAGGGGAGGGGCAGGACGAGCCCCTCCCCCGCTGCTGGCGCCGAGGCCCGCCCGCCCGCCCTCCCCCCCGCCCGCTTCCTCCCCTCCCCTCCTCCTCCTCCTCCTCCTCTTCCTGCCCCTCCCCCGCGCCCGGCCTCGCTGAGGGAGACTCAGGTGAGTGCTGGGGGGCGGGGCTTGGGGTGGGGAGGGACTCAGAGGGTTTAGGGGAATTTAGGGATTTTAGGGGATTTTTGAGAGTTTTTTGGATTTTTGGGGATTTTTGGGGGGGAATTTTTGGGGGATTTTTGGGGATTTTTTGGGGATTTTATGGGATTTTTTCAGGGATTTTTTGGGGATTTTTTGGGATTTTTTTGGAGGATTTTTGGGGATTTTTGGGGGGATTTTTTTAAGATTTTTTGGAATTTTTGGGGGGATTTTTTTGGGAATTTTTCTGGGGGTTTTTTGGGGGATTTTTTGGGGATTTTTTGAGATTTTGTGGAGGATTTTTGGTGACTTTTTTGGGGATTTTTTGGGATTTTTTGGAAGATTTTTGGTGATTTTTTTGGGGATTTTTTGGGATTTTTGGGGATTTTTTGGGGGGATTTTTTGGGGATTTTTTGGAGGATTTTTGGGGATTTTTTGGGGGATTTTTTGAGAATTTTTTTTTGATTTTTTGGGGTTATTTTTTGGGGATTTTTTGGGGGGATTTTTTGGGGATTTTTTGTGGATTTTTTGGGGGATTTTTTGGGGGATTTGTTTTGGAAGGATTTTTTGGGATTTTTTAAAGATTTTTTGGGGACTTTTTGGAGGATTTTTTGTAGAGTTTTTGGGATTTTTTGAGAATTTTTTTTGATTTTTTGGGGGGATTTTTGGGGGGGATTTTTTGGGGGGATTTTTTGGGGATTTTTGTGGATTTTTGGGAGATTTTTTGGGGATTTTTTTGGGTTTTGGGATTTTTGGGGGGATTTTTGGGGGATTTTTTGGGGATTTTTTGTGGATTTTTTGGGGGATTTTTTGGGGATTTTTTGAGTTTTTGGGATTTTTGGGGGGATTTTTGGGGATTTTTGGAATTTTTTAAAAATTTTTTTGGAATTTTGGTGATTTTTTGTAGGGATTTTTTGGAGGATTTTTTTTATTTTTTTGGGTATTTTTTGTGGATTTTTTGGGAGATTTTTTGGGGGATTTTTGGGGGATTTTTTGGGGATTTTTGGAATTTTTTTGTGATTTTTTTGGGGATTTTTTGGGGATTTTTTGGAATTTTTTTGTGATTTTTTGGGGATTTTTGGGGGGATTTTTTTGGGATTTTTTCTGGGATGTTTTGGAATTTTTTGGGGGATTTTTGGGAATTTTTTTGGGGGTTTTTGGATTTTTTGGGGGATATTTTGGGATTTTTTGGGGATTTTTAAAAATTTTTTATTACGTTGTTTGGGGATATATCTTAGAATTTTTTAGTGTTTTTTGGGGATTTTTTGGAGATTTTTTTAGGATTTTTTGGGATTTTTTGGGGGATTTTTTGGATTTTTTATCTTATCCCTAATTTGGGTTTGTTTAGGATTTTTTGGGGTTTATTTTGGATTTTTTGGGGATTGTTTTGGAGAGACTTTTGGGATTTTTCTGGGATTTTTTTGGGTGATTTTTGGGGTATTTTTTGGACTTTTTTGGCATTTTTTTCGGATTTTTTGGGATTTTTGGGGGCTTTTTTTCGGATTTTTTTAGGACTTTTTTAGGATTATTTTGGTGACTTTTGGGTTTTTTTGGGATTTTTTTTCCTGGGTTTTTATTTGGGTTTTTTTTTTTATTTATTTTGAATTTTTGGGGGCATTTTTTTTGGGTGTTTTCAGGGTTTGGAAAGTTTTGGGATTTTCTTGTGGTTTTTGGGATTTTTTGGGATTTTTGGGGATTTTTTGGGGGGAATTATTGGGGATTTTTGGGGGGATTTTTTGGGGATTTTCTGAATTTTTTTTGTAGGATTTTTTGGCAATTTTTTGGAATTTTAAAGGAATTTTTAATGGAGATTTTTATGGGGATTTTTGGGGATTTTTTGGAAATTTTTTGAGATTTTTTGGGGATTTTTTGGAGACTATTCTGAGAATTTTTTGGCATTTTAGGGATTTTTTTGGAGAATTTTTTTGCGGTTTTTTTGAGATTTTAAGTCTTTTCTTAAGGAGTTTTTTTGGGAACTTTTTGGATATTTTAAAAAAATTTTTGGGGGTTTTTATGAGATTTTTGGGGGTATTTTTTGGAGATTTTTTAGTAGCCTGTTACAGTTTTTGGGATTTTTTTGGGACTTTTTTTGGGAGATTTTTGGGGGATTTTTTTATTTCATTTTTTGGAATTTTTGGGATTTTTCAGGGTATTTTTTGGGGATTTTTTGGGGATTTCCGGGATTTTTTTTGGGATCTTTGAAGGATTTTTTTCAGGAATTTTTTGGGGGATTTTTGGGAATTTTTTGGGGGGGGTTTTGGGGAGATTATTTTGGCATTTTTTGGGGATTTTTTTGACAGCTTTGGAACTTTTTTTGGGGGATTTTTTAGAATTTTTGGGATTTTTTGGGGCGATTTTTTTGAGATTTTTTGGGAGGATTTTTTGGGGGATTTTTGTGAATATTTTGGGGATTTTTTGGGGATTTTTGAAGGGATTTTATTTCAATTTTAGTGTGATTTTTTGGGGGGATTTTTTAGGGAATTTTTGGGATTTTTTGGGGGGGATTTTTGGGATTTTTTGGGAGGATTTTTTGAGGGATTTTTGTGAATCTTTGGGATGATTTTTGGGGGGATTTTTTGGAATTTTTTGGGATTTTTGAGGAGATTTTTGGAGGGATTTTCTTTGAATTTTGGTGTCATTTTTGGGGGGCAATTTTTGGGATTTTTGGGGCTAGAATTTTTTGGGGGTTTTTTTCGAGTCCTAATTTGGTTTTTTGCCACAGGAGGGGGAGGAGCAGCGCCAGATGGACCAGGACAAGATGGAAGATGAGAGGTGAGCGAGAAATTTGGGGAAATTTGGGGGAAATTCGGAAATTTTGGGGCATTTCTGGCGAATTTTTGGGGGGGAAATTTTGGGGGTTTTTGGGGCAATTTAGGGGTTTTTAAATCGGGTTTAGGGAGAATTTTGGATAAATTTCGGAAATTTTTGGGGATTTTTGGTTATTTTATGGATTTTGGAATCCTGGGAAATTGTGTCTGAGGAGATTTTGGGGGAATTTTGGCGGTTTTGGGGCATTTTTGGCTCAAAATTTGAATCTGGGGGTGCTGCGGGAGTGGGCGTGGCATGTCCATATATGGCAGTGCAGCGTCGCTCATTTGCATAAACCACGCCTACAATGTTCATACAAAGCACTGCCACCTCGGCTCATTTGCATAAACCCCGCCCACTATTGTCCATATACAGCAATGTAGCCACTTCTCATTTGCATAAGCTCCACCCACTGCTGTCTGTATAAACCAATGCAGCCGCTTCTCATTTGCATAAACCCCGCCCACCCCTGTCCATTAAAAGCAAAGCAAACACCTGTTGATTTGCATAAACCCCGCCCATAATATATGAACCAATGCAGCTGGTCCTCATTTGCATAAACCCCGCCTATCTCTTTTTAAAAAGCAAACCAGCCGCCTGCTCATTTGCATAAACCCAGCCCATCGCTGTTTAGATAAATGACTGTAACCGGCTGCTCATTTGCATAAACCGCGCCCACAGCTCACCATGTAACTTAATGCGGCCGCCCCTCATTTGCATAAACCCCGCCCATCGCTGTCCGTATAAAGCAAAAAGCAGCCGCCCCTCATTTGCATAAACCCCGCCTACCGCTGTCCATATAAATCTTTTTACTCGCTGACTCATTTGCATAAACCACGCTTACCGTTGTCTGTATAAAGCAATGTAGCCGCTTCTCATTTGCATAAGCCGCGCCCACCACTAGCCATATAAATGACTGTAACCGCTTGCTCATTTGCATAAACCACGCCCACTGCTGTCCATAGAACGCAAAGCAGCCGCCACTCATTTGCATAAGCCCCGCCTAACGCTGTCCGTGTAAAGCAATGCAGCCGCCCCTCATTTGCATACACCCCGCCCACCGCTGTCCGTATAAAGCAATGCAGCCGCCCCTCATTTGCATAAGCCCCGCCCAGCGCTGTCCCTACACGGGCAGGCCACGCCCCTCCGGCGGCGCGGGGCATGCTGGGATCGCGGCAAGATGGCGGCCCCGGCCGGCAGCGGCAGCCCCGCACAATAGCGGGGGGGGGAGGGGGCGCGGGGTGAGTCGGAAAATGGGGGAAAAAAAGGGAAAAAACGGGCAAAAGAAAGTAAAAAAAGAGCGGGAGGGGGGAGAGGCGGGAGGGGAGGGGGAAAAGGGCAGGGAAAAAAAAAGGCGGGAGGGGGGGGAGGAGGAGGGGGGGATGGGCGGGGGGGTTTGTGAGGGGAGAAACGGGGAAATGGGAAAATTTGGGTTAAAAATGGGGATTTGTGAGGGAAAAATGGGAATTTGTGAGGGAAAATGAGAAATTCGGGGATTTGTGAGGGGAAAATGGGGATTTTTGTGGGGAGTTTGGGTTAAAAATGGGGATTTGTGAGGGGAAAATGGGGATTAGTGAGGGGAAAATGGGAAATTTGGGGATTTGTGAGGAAAAAAATGGGGAAATTTGGGTTAAAAATGGGAATTTATCAGGGAAAAATTGGAAAATTCGGGGGGATTTGTGAGGGGAAAATGGGGGGTTTTTGTGGGAAATTCGTGTTAAAAATGGGAATTTGTGAGGGAAAACCGAGGGGATTTGTGAGGGGAAAATGGGGATTTTTATGGGGAATTTGAGTTAAAAATGGGGATTTGTGAGGGGAAAATGAGAAAATTGGGCGGGAAAAGGGAAATTTGTGAGGGGAATTTGGGTTAAAAAAGGGAAAATTTGGGGATTTTTGAGGGAAATTTGGGTTTTTTCAGGGGGATTTGAGGATTTATGAGGGAAAATGGGAAAATTTTGGGTTAAAAACGGGAATTCGCGAGGGAAAATGAGAAATTCGGGGATTTGTGAGGGGAAAATGGGGATTTTTTCTGGGGAATTTTGGTTAAAAAATGGGGGATTTGTGAGGGAAAAAGTGGGAATTTGTGAGGGGAAATGGGAAATTCGGGGGATTTGTGGGGGAAAATTGGAATTTGTGAGGGAAAAATGGGAAAAATTGGGGATTTGTGAGGGGAAAATGGGGGAATTTGGGTTAAAAATGGGGATTTGTGAGGGAAAAACGGGAATTTGTGAGGGGAAAGTGAGAAAATTTGGGGAGTTGTGGGGGGAAAATGGAAAAATTCTAGGGGGATTTGTGAGGGGAAAAATGGGGGAAAATGGGAAAATTGGGGGATTTGTGAGCGGAAAATGAGGATTTTTGTGGGGATTTTGCGTTAAAAATGGGAATTTGTGAGGGGAAAATGGGGCTTTTATTTGGAAATTTGCGTTAAAAATGGGGATTTGTGAGGGAAAAGTGGGAATTTGTGAGGGGAAAATGGAAAAATTCGGGGATTTGTGAGGGGAAAAATGGGGGGGAAATGGGAAATTTGGGGGATTTGTGAGGGGAAAATGGGGGAAAATGGGAAAATTTGGGTTAAAAAGGGGGATTTGTGAGGAAAAATGGGAATTTGTGAGGGGAAAATGAGAAAGTTTGGGGATTTGTGAGGGGAAAATGGGAAAATTTGGGTTGAAAATGGGAATTTATCAGGGAAAAATTGGAAAATTCGGGGATTTGTGAGGGAAAAATGGGAAAATTCGGGGATTTGTGGGGGGAAAATGGGGATTTTTGTGGGAAATTCGGGTTAAAAATGGGAATTTGTGAGGGGAAAATGGGGGGAAAATGGGAAAATTCGGGGATTTGTGAGGGGAAAATGGGGATTTTTGTGGGAAATTTGGGTTAAAAATGGGAATTTGTGAGGAAAAATGGGGATTTGTGAGGGGGAAATGGGGAAATTTGGGGATTTGTGAGGGGAAAATGGCGGGAAAATGGGAAAATTTGGGTTAAAAATGGGGATTTATGAGGGGAAAAGGGGAAAATTCGGGGATTTGTGAGGGAAAAATTGGAATTTGTGAGGTGAAAATGGGGAAATTTGGGGGGAAAATGGGGATTTTTGGGGGAATTTGGGTTAAAAATGGGAATTTGTGAGGGGAAAATGGCCAAATTTGGGAATTTGTGAGGGGAAAGTGGGAAAATTTGGGTTAAAAATGGGAATTTATGAGGAAAAAATGAGAAAATTCGGGGATTTATGAGGGAAAATGGGAAAATTCGGGGATTTGTGAGGGGAAAATGGGGATTTTTTTCTAATTTATGAGGGAAAATGAGAAAATTGGGGGCAAAAATGGGAATTTGTGAGGGGAAAATGGAAAATGGGAAAATTCGGGGATTTGTGAGGGGAAAATGGGGATTTTTGTGGGAAATTTGGGTTAAAAATGGGAATTTGTGAGGGGAAAATGCAGAAATTTGGGGGTTTGTGAGGGGAAAATGAGTTAAAAATGGGAATTTGTGGGGGAAAAATGACAAAATTTGGGTTAAAATGGGGATTTATGAGGAAAAAATGGGGATTTTTGTGTGGAATTTGGGTTAAAAAATGGGAATTTGTGAGGGAAAAACGGGAATTTGTGAGGGGGAAATGGGGAAATTTGGGGATTTGTGAGGGGAAAATGGGGGAAAAATGGGAAAATTTGTGTTAAAAATTGGGATTTATGAGGGAAAAAGGGGAAAATTCGGGGATTTGTGAGGGAAAAATTGGAATTTATGAGGGGAAAATGGGGAAATTTGGGGGGAAAATGGGAATTTTTGGGGGAATTTGGGTTAAAAATCGGAATTTGTGTGAGGAAAATGGGAATTTTAGGGAATTTATGAGGGAAAAAATGGGATTTTTTGGGGGTAATTTGGGTTTTTTGAGGCAAAAATGTGTTAAAAATGTGTCAAAAATGGGAATTTATGATAGAAAAATGGGAATTTTTGGAAATTTGTGAGGGAAAAATGGGAATTTTTGGCGGGAATTTGGGGATTTTTGGCGGGAATTTGGGGTTTTTTTTGGGGGAAAATGGGGGGAAAATGAGAATTTTTGGGAATTTTTGAGGTAAAAATGGGAATTTGTGAGGGGAATTTGGGTTAAAAAAGGGAAAATTTGGGGATTTTTGAGGGAAATTTGGGGTTCAAAGTGGAAAATTTGGGTTAAAAAATGGAATTTTTGAGGGGAAATTTTCCAAATTTGGGGGTTTTAACCCCAAATTTCCCAGAATTTGGGTTTTTGACCCCAAATTTGGAATTTTTAACCCTGAAATTTCCCAAATTTTGGGGTTTGTGACCCGAAATTTCTGGAATTTTGAGTTTTTAACCCCAAATTTTCCCAAATTTGGAGTTTTTAACCCCGAAATTTCCCAGATTTGGGTTTTTTAACCCCGAAATTTCTCAAATTTGGGGTTTTTTAGGCCCAGAATTTCACAAATTTTGTGGTTTTGATCCCAAAAATTCTCAAACTTTAACCCCAAAGTTCCCGAATTTGGGATTTTTGACCCCAAAATTTCCCAAAGTTTAATTTTTAACCCCAAAATTTCCCAAATTTGAGGCTTTTAACCCCAAAATTTCCCAAATGCTGATTTTTTTAACCCCAAAATTCTCCATTTTGGGGTTTTAACCCCAAAAATTTTCTAATTTTTCTGTTTCTAACCCTGAAATTTCCCCAATTTTTTGTTTGTGACTCCGAAATTTCCCAAATTTGGTTTTTTTAGACCCCAAAATTTCCTGAATTGGGGATTTTTTACCCCAAATTTTTAATTTTAACCCCAAAATTTCCCAAATTTTTAATTTTTAACCCCAAAATTCCCCAAATTTGAGGCTTTTAACCCCAAAATTCCCCAAACTTTTTATTTTTAACCCCAAATTTCCCCAAATTTGGGATTTTTAACCCCAAAATTTCCCAAATTTTTAATTTTTAACGCCAAAATTCCCCAATTTTTTTAATTTTAACCCAAACATTCCCCAAATTTGGGGGTTTTTGACCCAAAATTTCTCAAATTTGGGATTTTTAACCCCAAAATTCCCCAAATTTGTTTTTTTTTGACCCAAAATTTCTTAAATTTGAGAATTTTAACCCAAATAGTTCCCAAATTTTTAATTTTTAACCCCAAAATTCCCCAAGTTTGGGATTTTTGACCCAATATTTTCAGAATTTGGAATTTTTTGACCCCAAATTTTTAATTTTTAACCACAAAATTCCCCAAACATTTTATTTTTAACCCCAAATTTCCCCAAATTTGGGATTTTTAACCCCAAAATTCCCCAAATATTTAATTTTTAACCCCAAAATTCCCGAAATTTTTCATTTTTAACCCTAAAATTCACCAAATTTGGGGTTTCTTAACTCCAAAATTTTCCCAAATTTGGGGGGTTTTGACCCAAAATTTTCCCAAATTTTTAATTTTTAACCCCAAAATCCCCCAAATTTGGGATTTTTAACCCCAAAATTTCCCAAAGTTTAATTTTTAACCCCCAATTTCCCCAAATTTGGGATTTTTAACCCCAAAATTCCCCAAACTTTTTATTTTTAACCCCAAATTTCCCCAAATTTGGGATTTTTAACCCCAAAATTCCCCAAATTTTTAATTTTTTAACCCCAAAATTTCTCAAATTTTTTATTTTTAACCCCAAAATTCCCCAAATTTGAGATTTTTAACCCCCAACTTCCCCAAATTTGGGGTTTTTTGACCCAAAATCTCCCAATCTTGTTCTTTTTTACCCGAAATTCCCCAAATTTGGGTTTTTTTGACCCAAAATTTCCCAAATTTGAGGATTTTAAACCCAAAATTCCCGAAATTTGGGATTTTTGATCCAAAATTTCCCAAATTTAGGATTTTTAATCCCAAAATTCTCCAAATTTGGGGTTTTTTGACCCAAAAATTCCCCAAATTTGGGATTTTTAACCCCAAAATTCCCCAGATTTTTAATTTTTAACCCCAAAATTTCCCAAAAATTTTTTAATGTAAAATTTCCTAAATTTGGGATTTTTTTACTCTTAAATTTCCCCAGTTTTTAATTTTTAACCCCAAATTTTCCCAAGTTTGGGATTTTTGACCCAAAATCTTCAGAATTTGGCGGTTTTTGACCCCAAATTTTTAATTTTTGACCCCAAATTTTCCCAAATTTGGGATTTTTGACAAACTCTCCCCCAGCTCGGGCAGTCGCCTTGTGGACCAGGACCCCCAGCCCCTCCCCCAGGTAACCCCCCAAATTTCGGGCGGGGGAGGGGTGCAGGGATCAAAATAGGGGAGGGGAGGGTGGGGGAGGGGCAGGGAGGGGGAGGGGGAGGGAAAAAAACAAACCCAAATTTGGGAGGTTTTACCCAAAAATTGGGGGGTTGAGGCCCAAAATTGGGGGTGAACCCAAAATTGCGAATTTTTTACCCAAAATTTTGGGGATTTTTTTACCCAAAAATTGTGAATTCTTACCCAAAATTTGGGGATTTTTTTACCCAAAAATTGGGATTTTTTTACCCAAAAATTGTGAATTTTTACCCAAAATTTGGGATTTTTTTACCCAAAATTTGGGGATTTTTTTATCTAAAAATTGGGATTTTTTATCCAAAATTTGGGGGAGTTTAAACCCAAAAATTGGGATTTTTTTACCCAAAATTTCGGATTTTTTTACCCAAAAATTGGCATTTTTTTTACCCAAAAATTCAGGATTTTTTACCCAAAAATTGGCATTTTTTTACCCAAAAATTGGGATTTTTTTTACTCCAAGATTGGGGATTTTTTACGTAAAAACTGGGGGAGTTTTAACCCAAAATTGCGATTTTTTTACCCAAAATTTTGGGTTTTTTTTACCCAAAATTGGGATTTTCTTTTACCCAAAAATTGATATTTTTAACCCAAAAATTGCGGGTTTTTTTACCCAAAAATTGATTTTTTTAACCCAAAAATTGGCTTTTTTTTTTACCCAAAAATATGGATTTTTTTACCCAAAAACTGGGAATTTTTACCCAAAATTTGGGCATTTTTTAACCTAAAAATTGGGATTTTTTTACCCGAAAATTTGGATTTTTTTACCCAAAAAATGATTTTTTTAAACCCAAAAATTGATTTTTTTTTACCTAAAATTGGGGTTTTTAGGCCTAAAAATTGAGGATTTTTTTATCCAAAATTTGGGGGAGTTTAAACCCAAAATTGGGGTTTTTTTACCCAAAATTTGGGGTTTTTTTCATCCAAAATTGGGGGGTTTTTTTCACCCAAAAATTGAGATTATTTTTACCAAAACTGGGATTTTTTACCCCAAAAAATCGAGATTTTTACATGAAAAATTTGGATTTTTTTCCCCCCCAAAAATTCAGGATTTTCCCCAAAAAAATTTCAATTTTTTCGCAAAAAATTTTGGAATTTTCCCAAAAAATTTTGGAATTTTTCCTTAAAAAATTGGGAATTTTCCCCAAAAAACTTTTGGAATTTTCCCCAAAAATTTTGGATTTTCCCCAAAAAAATTTTGGAATTTTTCTCAAAAGTTTTTGAATTTACTCCCAAAAAATTGGCGGTTTTTTCCACCCAAAAATTTGGGATTTTCCCCTAAAAAACTTTTTATTTTCTCCAAAAATTTTGGAATTTTCCCCCAAAACTTTTGAAATTTTCCCCGAAAAATTTTGAAATTTTCCCCCCAAAAAATTGGGGTTTTGTTCCCTCCCAAAAATTTGGGATTTTCCCCCAAAAATTTTGGATTTTTTCCCGAAAAATTGGGGGTTTTTTTCCACTTAAAAATTTGGAATTTTCCCCCAAGAAATTTGGAATTTTCCCCCAAAAACTTTTGGAATTTTCCCTAAAAATTTTGGAATTTTGTCCCAAAAAATTTTGGATTTTCCACCAAAAATTTTTGGAAACTTCCTAAAAAAAATTTTGGAATTTTCCCCCAAAAATTTTGGAATTTTCCCTGAAAAAATCAGGTTTTTTCCCACTTAAAAATTTGGAATTTTCCCCCCCAAAATTTTGGAATTTTTCCCCAAAAATTTTGAAATTTCCCCCAAAAGATTTTTGATTTTTTTCCCAAAACATGTTGGAATTTTCCCCCCAAAATTTGGGGTTTTTTTCCATCCAAAAATTTGGGATTTTCCCCCAAAAATTTTGGAGTTTCCCCCAATAAATTTTCGATTTTTTCCCAAAATTTTTTTGAATTCTCCCTCCAAAAGATTTTGGAATTTTTCTCCAAAAATTTTGAAATTTTCCCCCCAAAATATTTTGGGTATTTCTCCAAAAATTTTGGAATTTTCCCCAATAAATTTTCGATTTTTTTCTCAAAACTTTTGGAATTTTTCACCCCAAAAATTTGAGATTTTCCCCCGAAAATTTCAGAATTTCCCCCAAAAAATTTTCGAATTCCCCCCAAAATTTTGGGATTTCCCCCCACCCCCAGTTCAGGTTTTCAGACCCAAATTTGGGGTTTTTCCCCCAAAATTCATAGCCCCTCCCCCCTCCTCCCCCTCCCCCACGTCTCTTTTTGGGCACCCAAGCGGAACCTTCGGAAGGACCCCCAAAAAGCAGCAAATTTGGGGGCAAAAAAATGGACTTTGGAGAAGCCCCAAAAATGGCAAAAATTTGGGGTGAAAAAATGGAATTTGAAGAGTCCCAAAAAATGGAAATTTTGGGCAAAAATGGACTTTGGAAAACCCAAAAAAATGAGAATTTTGGGGAGAAAAAGAAGAATTTGGAGACCCCAAAAATTGGAAATTTTGGGACAAAACGATGGAATTCAGAGACCCCAAAAAATGGAAATTTTGGGGTGAAAAAATGGAATTTGAAGAGTCCCAAAAAATGGAAATTTTGGGCAAAAATGGACTTTGGAAAACCCAAAAAAATGAGAATTTTGGGGAGAAAAAGAAGAATTTGGAGACCCCAAAAATGTGAATTTTGGGCAAAAATGGACTTTGGAGAAGCCCCAAAAATGGCAAAATTTGGGGTGAAAAAATGGAATTGGAAGAGTCCCAAAAATGTGAATTTTGGGGCGAAAAAACGGAATTTGTAGAGTCCCAAAAAATGTGAATTTTGGGCAAAAATGGACTTTGGAGAAGCCCCAAAAATGGGAAAAATTTGGGGTGAAAAAATGGAATTTCAAGAGTTTCAAAAAATGGAAATTTTGGGACAAAACGATGAAATCCAGAGACCCCAAAAAACGGAAATTTTGGGGTGAAAAAATGGAATTTGAAGAGTCCCAAAAATGTGAATTTTGGGCAAAAATGGACTTTGGAAAACCCGAAAAATGAGAAATTTGGGGTGAAAAAATGGAAATCGAAGACTACTCCAAAAAATGGAATTTGAAGATTCCCAAAAATGCGAATTTTGGGCAAAAAATGGACTTTGGAGAAGCCCCAAAAATGGGAAAAATTTGGGGTGAAAAAATGGAATTGGAAGAGTCCCAAAAAATGGAAATTTTGGGCAAAAATGGACTTTGGAAAACCCGAAAAATGATAATTTTGGGGAGAAAAAATGGAAATCGAAGACTCCAAAAAATGGAATTTGAAGATTCCCAAAAATGCGAATTTTGGGCAAAAAATGGACTTTGGAGAAGCCCCAAAAATGAGAATTTTGGGGTGAAAAAATGGAATTTGAAGAGTCCCAAAATACTGAAATTTTGGGGCAAAAAAGAAGAATTTAAAGACCCTAAAAAAAACGAATTTTGGGACAGAAAAGTCAACTTTAAGACCCCAAAAAATGAAATTTTGGGGCAGAAAAGTGGAATTTTAAGACCCCAAAAAAAATCAGATTTTGGGGCAGAAAAATGGAATTTTAAGACCCCAAAACAAGGACTTTGAACTCAATAAAATGGAATTTTGGGGAACAAAAATGGAATTTTGATACCCCGAAAAAAATCGAATTTTGGGGCAGAAAAATGGAATTTTAAGACCCTAAAAAATCGAATTTTGGGGCAAAAAAATCAAGTTTAAGACCCCAAAAAAAGGACTTTGAACCCAAAAAAAAAAGAAATTTTGGGGCAGAAAAATCAACTTTAAGACCCCAAAAATACGAAATTTTGGGGCAGAAAAACGGGATTTTAAGACCCCAAAAAAATGGAATTTTGGGGCAGAAAAATAAACTTTAAGACCCCAAAAAAACCCGAATTTTGGGGCAGAAAAACGGAATTTTAAGACCCCAAAAATGGACTTTGAACCCCCCAAAAAAAAAGAAATTTTGGGGCAAAAAATGAACTTTAAGACCCCAAAAAAAATGCAATTTTGGGGCAGAAAAACGGAATTTTAAGACCCCAAAAAAATGGAATTTTGGGGCAGAAAAAGAGAATTTTAAGACCCCAAAAAAAGGACTTTGAACTCAATAAAATGGAATTTTGGGGCAGAAAAATGGAATTTTGATACCCCGAAAAAAATCGAATTTTGGGGCAGAAAAATGGAATTTTAAGACCCTAAAAAATCGAATTTTGGGGCAGAAAAATGAACTTTAGGATCCTAAAAAAAAAGAAAATTTGGGGCAGAAAAACGGAATTTTAAGACCCCAAGAAAAGGACTTTGAACCCCAAAAAAATGAGAAATTTTGGAGCAGAAAAAAAGAATTTTGGGGCAGAAAAACGGAATTTTAAGACCCCAAAAAAAGGACTTTGAACCCCCCAAAAAAATAGAATTTTGGGGCAGAAAAATCAACTTTAAGACCCCAAAAAAATGGAATTTTGGGGCAAAAAAATGGAATTTTAAGACCCCAAAAAAAGGACTTTGAGCCCCAAAAAAATACGAAATTTTGGGGCAGAAAAACGGAATTTTAAGACCCCAAAAACGGACTTTGAACCCCAAAAAAATTTGAAATTTTGGGGCAGAAAACAAGAATTTTGGGGCAGAAAAAATGGAATTTTGAGACCCCAAAAAAATGGAATTTTGGGGCAGAAAAAGAGAATTTTAAGACCCCAAAAATGGACTTTGAACCCCCCAAAAAAAAAGAAATTTTGGGGCAGAAAAAAAGAATTTTGGGGCAGAAAAACGGAATTTTAAGACCCCAAAAAATGGAATATTGAGACCCCAAAAAAATGGAATTTTGGGGCAGAAAACCGGGATTTTGAGACCCCCAAACCGGACTCTGAGCCCCCCAAAATCTCGACCCGGAGCTCCGCCCCTCCCCCGCAGGTCTCCGCCCCCCTCACGCCAATCACGGAAGTGTGGGCGGGGCTAAAGGTGGGGGAGGGAAGTGGCAGGAGTGTTTATTTTATTTTTAATTTTTTTGGCGGGAGTTTTATGCAAATGAAGGGGAGGGTGGGTGGGGCTGGAGGCTCGCCTTGCTACGGGGGGTGTGGCTGAAGTTGCTGCATTGGCCTCCCCCTCCCCGGCCCCTCCCTCCCCGTACCATGGGCCATAGGAGTCAAGAGGAAGGTGCGGTGCTGTGTGAGTGGGCGTGTGGCCTGGCGGGAGAGGGCTTAAAGAGGGGAGGGGCTTAAAGGGGGAGGGGCTAAAATTGGGCTGGGAGTGGGGAGGGGTTTAAAGGGGAGGGGTTAAAGAGGGAATAAATGGGAGGGGTAAAAAGGGGGAGGGCGTAAATGGGAGGGGCTAAAGGGGGAGGGGCTAAAAGGGGAGGGGCTTAAGTGGGCTGGGAGTGGGGAAGGGTTTGAAGGGGGAGGGGCTTAAGTGGGGCTTAAATGGGAGGGGATAAAAAGGGGGAGGGCTTAAATTGGGGAGGGTTTAAATTAAGAGGGGCTGAAAGGGGAGGGGCTTAAATGGGAGGGGTTTAAAGGGGGAGGGGCTTAAAGTTGGGCTAAAAAGTGGGGAAGGGTTTGAAGGGGAGGGGCTTAAATATGAGGGGCTAAAAGGGGAGGGGTTAAAATGGAGGGTTAAAAGGGGAGGGGCTTAAATGGGAGGGGGCTTAAAGGGGAAAGGTTTAAAATGGGGAGGGGCTTAGGCAAGAGTGGTTTAAAAGGGGAGGGGCTAAAAGGGGAGGGCTTAAGTGGGATGGGAGTGGGGAGGGGATTAAAGGGGAGGGCTTAAATTTGGCTGGGAAAGGGGGGAGGGGCAAAATTGGGGAGGGGCTTAAGTGGGAGGGGCAAAAGGGGAAAGGTTTAAAATGGGGAGGGGCTAAAATGGGAGGGGCTAAAATGGGGAGGGGCTAAAATGGAAGGGGTTAAAAGGGGAGGGGCTTAAATTGGGGGAGGGGCTAAAATGAAGGGGTTAAAGGGGAGGGCTTAAATTGGGGGAGGGGGCTAAAAGGGGAGGGGTTTTAAATGGGAGAGGCCAAGGGGGAGGGGCTGGGATGGGGGAGGGTTAAAGGGGGAGGGGCTTAAAGGGGAGGGGGCTAAAATGGGGAGGAGCTAAAAGGAGTGGTTTAAATGGGGGGAGGGGCTAAAAGGGAGGGGCTTAAGTGGGATGGGAGGGGAGGGGCTAAAGGGGGAGGGCTTAAATTTGGCTGGGGAAAGGGGAGGGGCTAAAAGGGGAGGGGGCTTAAATGGGGATGGGTTTTAAAGGGGAGGGGCTTAAATGGGGGAAAGGTTTAAAATGGGGAGGGGCTTAGAATTGGGGAGGAGCTAAAAGGGGAGGGTTTAAATGGGAGGGGGCTAAAATGGGGGAGGGTTTAAATGGAAGGGATTAAAAGGGGAGGGGCTTAAATTGGGGGAGGGCTAAAAGGGGAGGGTTTAAATGGGAGAGGCCAAAGGGGGGAGGGGCTTAGATGAGGAAGGGGTTAAAGGGGAGGGGCTTAGGGTGGGGAGGGGCTAAAGAGGAGGGGCTGGAATGGGGGATGGGTTTAAAGGGGAGGGGTTTAAGTGGGAGGGTTAAAGGGGAGGGGCTTAAATTGGGATGGGAGTGGGAGGGCTAAAAGGGGAGGGCTTAAAGGAGGGAGGGCTAAAGGAGGGACTAAAAGGGGGAGGGAGCCAAATGGGGAGGGGGCTTAAATGGGAGGGGCTAAAAGGGGAGGGGCTTAAAATGGGGAGGGCTAAAAGGAAAGGGAGTAAAGGGAGAGGTGCATGGGGAGGGGCTGAAGGGGGAGGGGCTAAAATGGGAGGGGTTAAAAGGGAGGGCAGGGAATGGGGAGGGGGCTTAAAAGGGGAGGGGGCTTAAAAGGGAGGGCCGTTAGGGAAAGGACTGGAAGTGGGGAGGGGGCTTGAGTTGGGGGAGGCTGAAGGGGAGGGGCTTAAATGGGAGGGGTTAAAAGGGAGGGGCAGAATGGGGGAGGGCTTTACTGAGGAAATTTTGGGGTTTTTATGTTGGAGGCGGGGCTTGAATATGCAAATGAGGGCGGGGAAAGGGGGCGTGGCTTGATTGAACTGATTATGAGTAATTCATTAAAAGTGGGCGGGGTCGATGAATTGCCGGGTTTTGAATATGCAAATGAGGGCGGGAATAATGATAAATTAATTAATTGGTGTTTGATTATTAATTAAAATTGCATAATTGGGAGGTGGGGTGATTAATTAATGCTGGTAATTAATAAATGTTAATTATCAGTCTTGAGGCTGGTGGGGGCAGGATGGATGAATTAATGGTGATTAATTAATTAATGAATAATTAATTAGCAGCCGGTGTGGGTCAGGATGGATTGATTAATTGGGATTAATTAATTAATGATTTAATTAGCAGCCAGGGGCCAGGCAGGATTGATAATTAATGACTAATTAATTAATGAATAAGTAGGCAGGGGGCAGACAATATTAATAAATTAATTAATGGCTAGTTAATTAATGAGTGATTAACTAGCAGCCTGGGGCGGGTGAGGATTAATGAATTAATTAGTGATTAATGAATGAATAATTAATCAGCAGCCAAGGACCCGGCAGGACTGATAAATCAATTATAGAGTAATTAATTATTAAATAATTAATTAACAGATAATTAGTAGCCAGGGGCAGGGCCAGATTGGTGAATCAATTATACGCTAATTAATTAGTAACTAATTAACGAATAATTAATCAGCAGCCAGGGGCGGGGCCGTCTCGGGGGGGCCAGGATGAATTAATTACTAATTAACGAATAATTAATTAATCAGCAGCCAGGGGCGGGGCCGGCACAGGAGGGTCAGAATGAATCAATTAATGACTAATTAATTGATAATTAATTAATCAGCAGCCGGGGGCGGGGCCGGCTCGGGGGGGGCCAGGATGAATTAATAAATGATTAATTAATGAATAATTACTTAATCAGCAGCCAGGGGCGGGGCCGGCTCGGGGGTCCAGAATGAATTAATAAATGAATTATTAATTAATTAATAATTAATTAACCAGCAGCCAGGGGCGGGGCCGGCACAGGAGGATCAGAATGAATCAATTAATGACTAATTAATTAATTAATAATTAATCAGCAGCCATGGGCGAGGCCGGCACGGAGGGGCCAGGATGGATTGATATATGATTAAATAATTAATAACTAAGTAATTAACCAGCAGCCAGGGGCGGGGCCGGTACAGGAGGGTCAGAATGGATTCATTAATCGATAATTAATTAATAACTAATTAATTAACCAGCAGCCAGGGGCGGGGCCGGCACAGGAGGGTCAGAATGGATTCATTAATCGATCATTAATTAATAACTAATTAATTAACCAGCAGCTAGGGGCGGGGCCGGCACAGGAGGGTCAGAATGGATTCATTAATCGATAATTAATTAATTAGTAATTAATTAACCAGCAGCCAGGGGCGGGGCCGGCACAGGAGGAGCAGAATGAATTAATTAATGACTAATTAACGATTAATTAATTAATAATTAATCAGCAGCCAGGGGCGGGGGCGAGCTCGGGGGTCCAGAATGAATTAATAAATGATTTATTAATTAATTAATAATTAATTAACCAGCAGCAAGGGGCGGGGCCGGCTCGGGGGGCCAGGATGAATTAATAAATGATTTATTAATTAATAACTAATTAATTAATTAGCAGCCAGGGGCGGGGCCGGCTCGGGGGGGCCAGAATGGATTCATTGTCGATCATTAATTAATAACTAATTAATTAATCAGCAGCCAGGGGGCGGGGCCATTTCGGGGTCGCCAGGGATGAATAATAAATGATTTATTAATTAATTAATAATTAATTAATTAGCGAGCGGGGGCGGCTCGGGGGGGCCAGGATGAATTAATAAATGATTTATTAATTAATTAATCTAATTAATTAACTAGCAGCGAGAGGGGCGCGCTCGGGGGGCCAGGATGAATTAATAAATGATTTATTAATTAATAACTAATTAATTAACCAGCAGCCAGGGGCGGGGCCGGCTCGGGGGGGCCAGGATGAATTAATAAATGATTTATTAATTAATTAATAATTAATTAACCAGCAGCCAGGGGCGGGGCCGGCTCGGGGGGGCCAGGATGAATTAATAAATGATTTATTAATTAATTAATAATTAATTAACCAGCAGCCAGGGGCGGGGCCGGCTCGGGGGCCAGGATGAATAATAAATTGATTTATTAATTAATTAATAATTAATTAACCAGCAGCCAGAGGCGGGGCCGGCTCGGGTGCGCCAGGATGAATTAATAAATGATTTATTAATTAATGAATAATTAATTAATCAGCAGCCAGGGGCGGGGCCGGCTCGGGGGGGCCAGGATGAATTAATAAATGATTTATTAATTAATAACTAATTAATTAACCAGCAGCCAGGGGCGGGGCCGGCTCGGGGGGGCCAGGATGAATTAATAAATGATTTATTAATTAATAACTAATTAATTAACCAGCAGCCAGGGGCGGGGCCGGCTCGGGGGGGCCCCGCAGGCGCCGCTGGGGGGCGACGGCCCCGAAGAAACCCTCGATCAGCATCAGCACCGACTCCCTCAAGGTGATTAATTCCTTAATTAGCGCCTCATTAATTAATTAATTGTCGCCATTTCGGGTTTGTCACAAAAAATTCCCGATTTGCAGCCAAAAATTCCCGGTTTTTAGCTCCAAATTTGGGTTTTTTTGCCGAAAAATTTGAATTTTTAACATGAAATATTTTTATTTTTTTATTAATTTTTGATTTTTATTCTTTTGTTGCATTAATGTATTATTGTAATTAAAATTTTAATTGATGATAATTCATTTTTTTCGGGAAGGGAGGATTTTTTTTTTACAGTTCTGATTTTTTTTGGGGAAATTTTAATTTGCAGGAATTAATTAATTAATTTTTTTAAGAATTTTTGGAGGAAGTTTTTTGAGTCCTTTAATTAACTTTAATTAACAGTAATTAATTAATTTTTTTTTCCATCCCAGAGCCTGATCCCGGACTTTCGGGCGGGGAGAGGGGTCAGGGTTTATTAATTAATTAGTATTTTAATTACCAGTAATTAATTAATTAATTAATTAATTTCCCCCCCCTAGAGACTGATTCCAGACTTATGGGCAAATTTTAATTAACAATAATTAATTAAAATTTTATTTCTCCCCAGAGCCTGATCCCGGATTTCCGGGCGGGGGGAGGGGGTCAGGATTCATTAATCAATAATTAATTTTTTTTTTAAATATGAATTTCATATTTCAATTTTAATAATAATTTCTTTTGCAGAATTACTTACATTAAGCGAATGATTGAAAAATTAATTATTAATTAATTAATTTTTATTTTTTTCCACCCCAGAGCCTGATCCCGGATTTCCGGGCGGGGGGAGGGGTCAGGGTTTATTAATTAATTAGTATTTTAATTACCAGTAATTAATTAATTAATTAATTTTTCCCCCTAGAGACTGATTCCACACTTATGGGCAAATTTTTAATTAACAATAATTAATTAAAATTTTTATTTCTCCCCAGAGCCTGATCCGGATTTCGAGGCGGGGAGGGGTCAGGGATTCGATAATTAATTAATACTTTAATAAACAACAATTAATAATTAATTTTTTTCTCCCCAGAGCCTGATCCCGGACTTCCGGGTGGGGGGAGGGGTCAGGGTTTATTACTTAATTACTATTTTAATTTCCATTAATTAATTAATTAATTGATTAATTAATTTTTCCCTTTTCAGAGCCTGATCCGGACTTCCGAGGAGGGGAGGAATCAGCGTTTATTAATTAATCAATATTTTTAATTACCATTAATTAATTAATTTTTTTTCCCAGAGCCTGATCCCGGACTTCGAGGCGGAGCCTCTGAGCCCGCCCGATTCGAGGGCTCGGGGGAGGCCCGGAGCCGGCCCGCTGGGGGGCGAGGCCCGAGCGAGGGGCCGGGGAGGGCGTGGCCTCAGGGCCCCCCCAGGAGCCGCCCTCCCCACCTGAAGATCTGCAGGGACCGTGACCCAGGTGAGACCAATTAATTAATTAATCCATTAATTTATTAATTTATTCATTAATTCATTTATTAATTTATTTATTAAATTATTTACTAACTTATTTATTGATTTATTTATTTATTGAGACCTCTTCATTAATTAACAAATTAATTATTCATTTTTACTTAATTTTTAGTTAATTACCCACCCCCACAATTATTTACCCAACCCCCAAAAATTGATTAATTAATTAATTATCCACCCCAAATTAATCACCCCTCCCCACCCATGAAATTAATTAGTAAGGCCCTCCCCACTTTAAAAATTCATTAATTAATTAATGGCCCCTCCCCACCCTATAAATTAATAAAGTAATTAATGACCCCTCCCCCCATTCCAAAATGTAATTAATTAATGAATGACCCATCCCCCACCTCGAAAAAAGTTAATTAGCGGATTAGTTAATTGTCTGTTGTTGGTCAGCCCCTCCCCAGCCCTAGAATTAATTGGTTAATTACTTAATTGAGGATAATAAATAAAAAATTGTGGAATTAATTAGTTCATTCATTAATTAAGGGTAATAAGTAATAAATGATAGTATTAATTTAATTTCCCCCCTTAAAAATTAATTAATTGGTGGATTAAGGACCCATCCCCCAATACTGATTGCCCCTCCCCACCACCAACAATACTTAATTAATTAATTAATTAATGATCTATTCTCCTGAAATTAAAAAGTTTCCGAAAATTCTGAAATTTTTCCATCAAAAATTCCCAAGGTTTTCCTGCCAAAATTCCCATGTGGGGTGTTTTTCCCATTAAAATTTTCCCAAAATTTTGTCTCCCAAAATTTCCTAAAGAATTTCCCTCAAAAATTTCTTCAAAATTTTCCCTCCAAAAATTTTTCCCGCCAAAATTCGGATTTTTTTGTTTTCTGTTCTTTTTATTTTTTTTCCCCTTAAAATCCTGAATTTTTTCCCACAAAAATTCCCAACATTTTCCACCAAAATTTTCCCACTAAAATTCCTGTGTGGGTTTTTCGACCTGAATTTCCCAAAATTTGAGTTCCCAAAATTCCTGAATTTTTCCCGCCAAAATCCAGATTTTTTTCCACCAAAATTTGCAGTTTTTAAGCCCAGCAAAAGTTAAATTTTCCCGCCAAAATTCCACAATTTTTCAGCCAAAACTTCCCTAAATTTTCCCTCAAAACTGTCGTGGTGGGGGGTTTTTATCACAAAATTTCCCAAATTTTCCCGCCAAAAATTTCAAAATTATCCCTCAAAAAATTTTTCCGCCAAAATTCCCAGTTTTTGCCCACCAAAAATTAATTTTTCCCGCCAAAATTCCCCAAAATTTTCTTGCCAAAATTCCAAAATTTTCCTGCCAAAAATTCCCAAAATTTTCCCTTCAAAACTTTCCTGCTAAAATTGTGGGTAGTGGGGTTTTTTTCCCATCAAAAATTTCCCAAAATTTTTGAATTTTTTCCCGCCACAATTCCTTTTTTTCTTTTTTCCCACTTCACAATTTCTAAAATTTTCCCTCCAAAAATTCCCAAAATTTTTCCTTCCAAAAAATTCTTCTCGTTTCCACTTAAAAATTTCCCATTTCTTTCCCGTGGTTTTCCGCCAAATTTCCCAAATTTTTCCGCCCAAAATTGCCAACATTTTTTCTACCGAAATTCCGAAATTTTTCCCGCCAAAATTCCGGCTAAATTTTTTTTCCCCGCTAAAGTTTTAAAATTTTCCTGTCAAAATCCCGAATTTTTCCCGCCAAAATTCCCGGATTGTTTTTCCATGCTAAATTTCCCGAATTTTTTCCCGCCAAAAACTTCTGATTTTCCGCTAAAAATCCCCCAAGATATTCCGCCAAAAAATTCCCCAAAAATTTTCTCCAAAACACCAAAAAACTCAAAAAAAAAAATTTAAAATATCTTTAAAGCCCCTCCCTATTTTTGCCCCTCCCCATTTTGCCCCCCATTTTGCCCCTCCCCTTTCTAAGCCCCTCCCCCTTTTTCCAGGGTCGTGCCCCCGAGAGCGAGGCGGGAGGAGCAGGAGGAGGAGAGGAGAGCGAGCTCAGCGATGAAGGGGGAGCAAACCCACCCACCCCGCCCGTGACGTCATCGGCAGGAGGCCGCTGGCGGCCACGCCCTCGGGAGAGGGAGGGGCTGAAAGGTGAGGGGGAGGGGGCTTAAAGGGGGGAGGGGCTTGGAGGGAGGGGGAGGGGAAATTGGAATTTTGGGGTTGAAAAATTTTGAACATAAATTAAATTTTAAAATAAATTTTAGAATTAAGTCAAAATTAAAATGAAAAAAATGGAATTAAAATTTCCATCAAATTGGGAATTTTAAATAATTTAAATTTAAATTTCGATTGAAATTAGGATTAATGTTGGAATTCAAATTAAAATTGGAATTAAAAATGGAATTAGAACTAAAGTGCAAGATTAAAAATTAAAATTAAATTAGAATTAAAGTTAGGATTAAAATTGGAATTAAAAATTAGAAAAAATTTAGAATCGGGATGATAATTATAATTAAAATGAAAATGGAGAAAAATTTTTAATTAGGGAATTAAAATTTGGATTAAATTAAATTGCAAATTAAAAATTAAAATCTGAGAAAAATTTGGAATTAAATTAAAATGTGGGTAGAATTAGAATTAAAATTAAAATTGGAAAAAATTCTTTATTAGAATTAAAATTGGGATTAGAATTAGAGTTAAATTAAAAATTAAAATTGGAAAAAAATTTTTTAATTAGAATTAAAAGTTTGGATTAGGATTAGAGTTACAATTAAAATTAAAATTGGAATAAAATTTGAATTAAATTAAAATTTGGATTAAATTAGAATTAAAATTGAAATCTGAGAAAAAATTTGGAATTAAATTAAAAATGTGGAGTAGAATTAGAGTTAAAATTAAAAAATTAAAATTGGAAAAAAATTTTAATTAGAATTTACATTTGGATTAGGATTAGAGTTACAATTAAAATTAAAAATTAGAATAAATTTTGGAATTAGAATTAAAATTGGGATTGAATTAGAGTTACAATTAAAATTAAAATTAGAATAAATTTTGGAATTAGAATTAAAATTGGGATTAGAATTAGAGTTAAATTAAAATTAAAATTGGAATAAATTTTGGAATTAGAATTAAAATTTGGATTTGAATTAGAATTAAAAATTGAAATCTCGAGAAAAATTTGGAATTAGAATTAAAATCTGGAGTGAATTAGAGTTAAAAATAAAATTAAAATTGGGTACTAATTAGAATTTACATTTGGATTAGGATTACAGTTATAATTAAAATTGGAATAAAATTTTTTAGTTAAATTAAAATTGGGATTAGAATTTGAGTTAGAATTAAAATTAAAAATTGGAATAAATTTTGGAATTAAATTAAAATTGGGATTCAATTAGAGTTACAATTAAAATTAAAATTGGATTTAATTAAAATTTGGATTGGAATTCGAGTTTTTAATTAAAATTAAAATTGGAATTTTAAAATAAAATGGGGAGGGGGGCTTGAATGAGGGAGGGGAAATTTGGAATTTTGGGGTTGGAAAATGAAAAAATTAAAAATTAAAATTTGGGAGAGGAAAAAGTGGACTTTTAGGAATTGTAATT